>PVJC01008603.1:0-48126 GCA_004026665.1 Murina feae
ATGACCAGTCACCATGAGGTGCATGGAGCACCTTTTGGGCCCTCCCCCGTGGCCCACCAGCTCTGATTGCAGCAAGGCTAGCATCCAGTTATGTGGGCATGGTAGTGAGTGGGCATGGCCCCAGAGGCAGGGTGGCAGGTGGGCAGGGTGCCGCAAGGCTAGCATGGCTGCCATGCATGTTGGGCGGGTAGGCAGGGCCCCAGCTTGGCAGAGCAGTGGACGGGTGGGCAGGGCGAATGCAAGTGGGTGGGGCCATGCAATATCGCTTGCTGGGCCTCTAGTACAGCATAATATTGAATGTAAACTGTCATTGAAAAATCTAAACAGAAGTAATCATCTAAATAAAGAAGGGTAAATTGCGATGGCATTAATACATTTTCATATTTTTCTTGGCTTTTAATGTCAAAGTAAAAGTAATATTCAGTTCATATAGTTCATTTTTTTCCCATTGGTTCTTTTGTTTAAAAAATATCTTTGTTGTTAAAAGTATTGAAGTTGTCCCCTTTTTCCCCCATTGATCCTCTCCACCCTGCTTCCATCCCCTTGTCAGGCCTTCACTGCATTCTTGCTTATGTCCATGGGTTAAGTATGTAAGTCCCTTGGTTAATCTTTTCCCATCTTCCCTTCCCTCTGAAATATTTCAGGCTGTTGCATGCTTCTATGTCTCTGTGTCTATTTTGTGAGTTTATTTTGTTCATTAGATTCCACATATAAGTGAAATCATGTGATCATTTAAAGGATACCTCAGTTGAATATATTTTATCTAACAATAATATGAATAAAGACATTAAAAGCAGTTAGTTAAAAATGCTGTTTTTTAAAACACCTAATTAAAATATCACCTTTTTCATTTTCACTGATTCTGTTACTCTTCTCTTATCCTGCAGGCAGGCTATTTCCCTCTTCCAGAATAACTAACTTGAACAGTGATTTTGGCATTGGCAGAGAGGCATACTCTAAATTTGCATATAATTTTTAACATAATGCTCATAACATCATAATAATGACAGGAAAGATTTCTTGAGGCCTTCCTGTGGCAAGCATATAGGATTTTACATAGATTAACTAATCTAATTCTCATGAAAACCCTATGTGGGAGGTGAATCGTATTATCTCAATTTTGCAAACAAGGAAACTGAGGAACAAAGAGCTTAAGTGTCTTGCTCTAAATTCACACTTCCAGAAAGTGGTATTACACCTGATAAAAGCTCAATAACAGATGGTATTACTATACAGTTGTCATGAATATTATTATCACGAAACATTTCAATGTAATATGTTGAAACTGAAGGGCGCCTTAAAGACTTCATCCAAACCCTCCAACAGGAAAGTGAAGGTTTAGTGATAATAAGACTGAGACTCAAACAAGTGAATGACTGGGGCAAGGTGTTCCCGTAGGTGAGTGCCAGAGCCAGGACATAAACTAGGGCTCCTGACTCTCCAATGGTGTGGTGAGCTTTCCAACCTTTCCAAGGGAGGATTTCAACATGAAGCCTTTTAAAGTAATTTTACCTCCCTTCTCTTTTTGCTTATCAGGGGCAACATTGCCTTAGGACTGAGGCTGGATTAGAAAACACTTCTGAAAATTCCCAGCAAGATTGCTGAAATGACTGCGTCAGGAAATTTTTGAAAATGAGAGTGGAAAAGGTGTTTTTGTTGACTCTTCTGTGGTGACCATTACTCAGGTTGTAGTAGGAAGATTTAGAGCACATTCACTTTCAAAAGATCATTCATTTTTAAAAGCTCCTTAATTTCAGGACTTTACCCTACTGGCCCCTGCCTATGGGCTCTAGGATTTCAATGGAATTCACTCTTAGGTCTGGCATCCTCAGGGAAGACCTGCATCTACATCTTCCCAGACAATGATGGCCTTGTGTGAACCAGGATAAAGAAGTGCAGGGCTCCCACTGAAGGGCAGCAGTGCTTATGGGAATACCAGGCAATCAGTAGTGACAGAGATGAAGAATGCAAGAGTAGCTTACCCTTTACAAATATGGATAATTACACAGAAGGCATAGCTATAGAGAAATTAAGAAAGTTCAGTAGGAGTCTTGGGAGCTTTCCAAACTTTTGAGGATTTATCCAAAATGAAACTTTTCCTTTTTTTAGTTCATCTTCAGCTGATAAAAATCAACTGCAGTAATAAACCTGATGAGTCCTCCAAGAAGGATGCCATCAGAGGGAGAGAGAGAGAGAGAGAGAGAGAGAGAGAGAGAGAGAGAGAGAGATAACAAATCTAAAGATTCATATGTTGGAAAACTGAATCTAAATACAGGAAAACACCCTGTTATTATCTCTTTAAATACTAACTTTCTGGCTAGCTGCCTTCCCACTTTCAATGTATGCAAACACATTCCATTTTCATCTGGGAGAGATTTCTCTAATTTAAAGATGAGGAAAAATCAATGCTACCATGTGCTTCTATAGACAATATTAAGACTTGATTCTAAACTCGGGGTCAGCCACAGTGACAGGATACATGTCAGCTCAGGACACACTTCACAAAACCAAAGTCACACCAGGATGGGAAGAGCTTGATGCTTTCTCTGATTTGTTCATGTAAACAAGGCAATGTAGCTGAAATAGTGAAGGCATGAGCTCTCATCTCAAGCCCATCACTTCCTGGCCATGTCACTTAACTTCTACTGTAGGAATCCCAGGTTAGTATAAAAGAAAATTCTTACACTACTAATAAAATCATCATTATTAATATAAGTCAAGTAGTAAGCATTATACAGGTGCTTATGATGAGCTGGGCACTTTTTTCAGTACTTCTATACTATAACATTGAATCTTTCCTGCACTACTGTGAGGAAGGTAATATTAAGTTGAATCACACAAAATTATCAATATTTTGCCATCTCTGACCTAAAAATAACAATTTCATATATGGCAATTTCATATGGCCCATTTTACAGATGAGGAAACTGAGGCATATAAAAGCTAAGTAGTTTGGACCCCAAACTCTTCTATAATAATAAAAGCATAATATACTAATTAGACCAGACATCCTTTTGGATGAAGCTGGGGCTGCGAGGGAAGTCCAGGTCTCGGGTGCCAGAGGGAAGCCAGTGCCAGCAGCTGTGGAAAGGAAGGCCTACTCTTGCACAAATTACATGCATCAAGCCTCTAGTAAGTTATAAAGGTAGTAACAAGCAATATCTACTCCATAAGGCTGTTTAAGTATTAGATAAGATGATGCATGCAAAGCACCTAGTACAGTGCCTAACAAGAGTAACCCTATCTAATAAAAGAGTAATATGCAAATTAGGCATTACTCCATCACAAAGCTGGGTGTCCCCATAGCCACAAGATGGCCACCCCCATAGCCACAAGATGGCAGTGCCTAGTCCATCTCAGACCCACCACTGAAGTGGTCAAGCCTGTTAGCCAGGCAGGTGGTGGGGGAGGTGGGGAGCCTGAGCCTGAGGGGCAGAACAGGTGATCAGAGGGGGCTGAGGGTCCCCTTCTCAGGCCAGAGGACTTCAAAAGAGGCCTCAGGTATGGGTAAGGGTGGAGCCAGTGATTGGAGGGAACAGGGGCAGAGATGGAGATCGGAGGGGTATGAAGATGACCTTCCCAGGCATAAGGCCTGAACCAGACTCAGGCCTGGGCAGGGGCAAGGACAGAGATAGCAGCGGCCTGGGCTTTGCAGAGCCAGCGATCAGAGGGGCAGGGGCAGAGACTGCGATTGCAGGGGTCTGGGCACTGGTGAAGCCAGCAAAGCAGGAATCTGGGGGTCCCCTGCTCAGGCCTGCAGCCTTGGCCACAGGCTCAAGGGTGGAGCCAGCAAAGCAGGAACCTGGGGGTCCTCTGCCCAGCCCTGCATCCTTGGCCAGAGCCTGCCAGTGGGGCAGAGGTGGAGCCAGAGGAGGCAGGGGGCAGGATCAGAGCCAGTGATTGCTGAGGTCTGGGCTCTGTGAAGCCTGTGATCAGAAGGGTTTGGGGGTACCCTGCCCAGGCCTGCATCCTCAGCCAGAGGTTACAGGCCTGGGCAGGAGTGGAGCTGGGATTGGAGGGGTAGGGGTGGAGCTGGTGATTGGAGTGAACTACATAGGAAACACCTTTTCTTACCGCTCATTGGCTAAGCTCTCTATATACCACTGGTAATATTCTTAGTAACTTGGGTAATAAGAATCCAAAAAGACAATCTAGGGTTTTTCCACCACACTCCTGGAGAAAAAAATGAAGGTCCACTGCTGGAGGGCTAAGAAATGTCATATCCTTCCCTACCCGGTTTGGCTCAGTTCATAATACCTCAGCTTGCTGACTGCAGGGTCTGGGTTCAATTCTGACCAAGAGCGTGTACCTAGGTTTCAGGCTCCTCCCTGGCCAGGGTCCAGGTCAGGGCATATGCAGGAGGCAACCAATCAAGGTGTTCCTCTCACTTTGTTGTTTCTCTCTGTTTTTCCCTTCTCTTCCACATTCTTCAAAAATAAAGGAAAACATATCCTTAGTTGAGGATAAGAAAAAAAAAAGAAATGTCATATCCTATGAAAGACACATCTTGAAAATGCCTGAAGAAAGTTGTCATTTCTTCATGGTGAAGGGACTGGAGTCTGTGTTGATGAAAACACCTTGGTGGCTGTGGTGACTGGCAGTGGCTGCAGCAGTGGGTTGATAGGGCTCGTGGCTTCCCCTGATAGCCTGGTTGCCTCCCACAGAGGGAGGCCAGACTGAGGCTTAGGCCTGCTCCCCAAGGGGAGCAGGGAGCGGGCCTAAGCCATCAATAGGACACACCCTGAGGGCTCCCAGTATGTGAGAGGGGGCAGGCTGAGCTGATGAACCCCCCCCCCCTCCGCCAGTGCATGAATTTCATGCACCGGTCCCCTAGTTGCTCAATAAATAATTGCTACTTTTATGAACAAATCTTTACTGGGGACAGAGCCAGCTACATAATTTGTGAGAGCCAATACAAAATTAAAATATGAAGCCCTTGTTCAAAAGTCAGGAAAAGGATGTTATTAAAGTTACAAAATTTAAAAAAAAGTATATATTTTTCTTTCTTCCACCATTTCTCCCGAGATTTACATTGGTGATTTTTATTTTCTATTTAATGTCACATACACTTGAGCACAGAGATACTTGATAAGTAAGTATAGACCCTAAAAGGTACCCATGAGTCCCATGATGCCCACCAATTACATGTTGCCAGATGCCAGATGGCCACAGTGCCCCAGCTGAGGACTTTAGTGCAGGGAAGTCAAGACTGGCATTTCTCTTTCCCACCGGACCACCAACTCAACCTATGGCAAATGAGACCTCCATTTTAAGCCACATTGGATATCTGGCTTATAGTAGATACAAGGCTCACCACTGCCTAGTTGCTGAATGTATGATGATGCTGCCAGACTGGAGCATGGACAGCTGCTGAAATGTCCCACCCTGACACATTGCAGTGAATGCATGCCTAACTCTGACCCTCCTCATGCCTGCATCCTGGTCCCTGCCAAGGCAGAAGCTCAATTGGTCTTTGCAAGTTAATGAGAAATGTCAATTGGTCCCAGGAGTATCAGGTTACTAGAACAGGTAGCTGAGAATCCATCCCAGGTAGGTGAGCTGGATGGGAGATGAGCTGATTCTCTTAGCCTTACTTCCCCACAAGACTTTACTTATAACATATAAAGTCAAAGATAAAATTATTTAGAATTTCAACACAGTGCCCACAGAGCATTCAACCAAGCCCAGAGACCTCCTGAGTCTATAGTCCCAGGCAGATACCCTGGCCACATGCCTATGAAACTGGCCCTGACTGAGCACTTCCTTGTACCAGGCTGTGTGCCAGTTGCCAAAGTGACTACAGCAAGGACTCAGAGCCTGCATGGAACAGAGGCAGCACAGCCTTGTGCTATCGTGAGCATAGTGTAGGTCTCAGGGCCCTGGAATGAATCTGTCATTAAAGGGATTCTAAGAGACAGCTCCATGAGAGCAGAAAAAAAGGACATTCATTTACCTCTCTGGCCTTCCCCAGATCATCAGCCTGTATTATATGCCGAATTCCCTCCCCTGCTACCCTTACCTGGCTACTCTAAACTTCTTAAATTTTCTCAGATTCTTCTCTTCAGACACATACCAAAATAAATAAATAAAATAAATAAAAACCCTATTGTGGTATGATGTAACGTCTTCTTTCTTACATCACTCCTACTACAAATAACAAAATTCTAGACCTTAGACTTCTAAACTGCAGAAAAGCGTGCCTGCCATTCCTCTCCCTGGCAATGGCTCTCAGCCCTCAGCAAGCCTCATCTTGGTTCCCTACTTGAAAGATGGGTGAAATAGATGCTCAAAAAGAGACACTGTGGAGTTTAGCTACTTAATATAGTTAAACCGCTTTGAAAAGATAATGTGCTACATTAATTCTACATTTCATTATTACTAATAAAAGCTCAATATCTGGACATTGGAATATCCAGAAAGGGACATTTGATTCATGATAAGTTAAGAGTGATTTAAAATGTTCATCCTAGTTCTAAGCATAGACAGAGTTGTATGTGCATCATAAAATGCAATAATTGCTATAGTAACCATGCATTTATATTAATTAGAAGAGTAAGAGAGTTTCATAATATATATTCCAGACTAATACCAAAAGCATAAGTAAAATCTTCCTATTGAAAGGTTTACTTGATGCACTTGACTTATAGGAAAACTTGCTTTTTTTTTTTATCTTCATAGGTATATTTAGTCAAATTAAGCAATTTTCTTTTATTCTTCCTCTCCTTCCTGCCTTGCACTGCCTCTGGGATTCCAAGGCAATTAGCCATTTTGTGGAGGAAAAGGAGGCCTTAATGTGCAACAATCTTGAGATTATTTTCTCTCTGAGTATTAGAGACATTTCATAAGTAAATAAGAAAAGATACTCCTGAAGCCCTGGCTATTGGAAAAAATATTATGAGCATGAACTATTAAAGTTTTATGTGAAATCATCAAGTTATTTTAAGCCTAGCATTGGAAAGATGTTAGAGCAGGCCTATTCTCTGCTCCAATTCATTTGGTTCTCAAATTTGTCAGGAGAAAAAAATGAGAAATCCTAACAACAATATAATATCACATAGAGAGGTCTCTCAAGAAGATTTTTGGAGGACTGAGATGAGCAGAGCCCTTGTGCTACAGTAACAAATGACTTAAATCTGTCAAGTAGTGGAACATAAAAAACATCTGTTTCTTTCTTTTGTTATGCATCTAACCTGAGTCAGCAGAGGGACCCTGTTCACTGCAGCTCTTCAGGGATTCAGGCCAATGGAGGTTCTACCTCAGTCTGTGATCTTATTATTACTTCAGTAAGAACAGACAGCTCAGTAAATTATACCCAGAAGTGACAATTGTTTAACTTGTGCTCATATTTAATTGGCAAATCAAGTCATGTGATCAAACCTAACTTTAAGAAGGATCACGAAGTGTAATCCTACCATGTGTCTTAGAAGAAATGTTAGGTGAGCACCACTAAGGAGTCCCACAGGAAGATATATGCAATCTGGTAGCCTAAACTAATGTTGATGGATGAGACAAGTTTCTAATATTTTCCTGTACCATGTTCAACATCTCTATCCCCAACACACTATGACAAACTGCCAGCATTCTGAAAAGATAATATTATTTTGTTAATTTACCTTTATTTGATTTTTGAAGAGACATTTTTGTTATTACAAAATCTGTTATTATTGCATAAATTTATAAATATACATAAAATAGAAAAGAAAAATCACCAGTAATCACATCTCCCAGGGATAAACTTTGTAAGCATTTGAAAGTTTGTCTTGATTTCATTGTCTTGTCTTGTTTTTTTCTTTTACCAACTCTAAATATATATTATTGTTATCTTGACTGGGCATTTGACAGTCCCTACTTTGTGGCCTCCTTCTTTAATTGCACCCTTTAGGATTTTTTTTTCCTTCTCTGGCCTCTCCATAGGCCTCTCAGAAAATGTTGATTCCTTTCTGTTTTTTTCTTGATGGAGCTCATGGTGAAATATTTATAAGGAATAAAAACTTCATTTGGCCAATACTTATCACCATTTATGGAATAATTCCACTGAAATTTTATATCAGTGGCTTCTTTTAGGAAGAAAATGTGGAAGTGGGGGAGAAACCAAGATGGTGACATAGGTAAACACCTGAAATTGCTGCCTCGCACAACCACTTCAAAAATACAACTAAAAGACAAAATGGACATCACCCAGAACCACAGGAAGGCTGGCTGAGTGGAAATTCTACAACTAGAAGGAAAGAAAAAAGCACACTGAGACTCAGAGGAGGTGTGGAAGTAAAGTGCAGAGGTAGAGATGCACACGGAAAGGGCTGGCAACTGAGGACGTGGTTGTCTTTTTCAATCGGTAGGGAGACAAAAGCTCCTAACTGCTCTGAACTCCAGTTCCAGGAGAGCCTCTGGTGATCCAGACTCATATGGGGATAAACTGGACTTTCTGGTGGAACTCAAGGGAGGCTTTGTCTCAGAGGTGCTTGCAGTGATTACTACGGGACATCTGGAGCTTCTTAGGTGTGGGCTGAGGATCAGCCATAGCTGTTTGCTCTGCCCTGTTGATTCCCTGATACCCCGCCCCACCCAAGCTGTGTGCATAGGCTTTTGCATATGAATCACCTGGCCCTTTGCAATCTAAAATTACCTAACCAACTGCAGCTGGGTCAGAGAGACCCAGAACATCCAAAAGAAGGCCCAAGGCCTCACAACAGCTTGCATTGCTTCACAGCTGGGCCTCATCTGGGCACCTCCAAACCCCAAACAAAGAAGAGGAATCTGCAGATCTCTCCTAGCTCCTGCTGGGCAGCCTCAAACAGAGGCTAAATTAGCACCACCTTAGAGATCCAAGAGCCAGTGTACCCAGTGGTCAGAGTGGGACCATCCAGATTACAACTCCTCAGATACATAGGGACACACTCAGGGGGCAGACTCAGTGAGCACCAAAGCCCCACTGAAGCAAGTCTTGTCCCATAAGGGTGTCTCCAACACAGAAGTTCTTCCACCGTAGACACAGCTAATTCTCACAGCTAATTGGCCGGGAGGTCAATTCCTCCCAGTGATACCTACAACAATCAAGGCTTAACTACAACAAGACTGTGCACAAAGTCCACAAAGGAGTGCACAGAGTGTCCATCTCAGGTAATTGGGGAGGCTGAGCCACTGGGCCCTATAGGACACCTAACACAGAAAGCTACTCTATCAACACAGGGAAGCAGCCAAAATGTAGAGACAAAGAGACAGGTCTCAATGACAGAAATGGAGGAAAGCAAACTGCTGGATATAGAGTTAAAAACCATGGTTACAAGGTTTTTCAGGACTTTTCTAGAGACCGCTGATAAATTTAGTGAGCCATTCCATAAATCTAGTGAGACCCTTGAGGATATGAAAAAGGACCAACTAGAAATTAAGCACACAGTGACTAAAATAAATAATATTATACAGAGATGCAACAGCAGACTAGAGGATTGCAAGAATCAAGTCAAATATTTGAAATATGAAGAAGCAAAAAACACCCAACCAGAAAAACAAAAAGAAAAAAAGAATCCAAAAATATGAAGATAGTGTAAGGAGCCTCTGGGACAACTTCAAGCGTACCAACATCCAAATTATGGGGGTGCCAGAAGAAGAGAGAGAGCAAGACATTGAAAACCTATTTGAAGAAATAATGACAGAAAACTTCCCCTTCAAGGGTGAAAGAAATAGACTTACAAGTCCAGGAAACACAGAGAACCCCAAACAAAAGGAATCCAAAGAGGATCACACTAAGACACATCATAATTAAAATGCCAAGGGCAGAAGACAAAGATAGAATCTTAAAAGCAGCAACAGAAAAACAGTTACCTACAAGAGAGTACTCACAAGATTGTCAGCTCATTTCTCAACAGGAACTATGCAGGCCAGAAGGGAGTGGCAAGAAATATTCAAAGTGATGAATAGCAAGAACCTACAACCAAGATTACTTTACCCAGCAAAGCTATCATTCAGAATTGAAGGTCAGGTAAAGAGCTTCAAAGATAAGAAAAAGCTAAAGGAGTTCATCATCACCAAACCAGTATTATATGAAACTAGGGGCCCGGTGCACAAAAATTTGTGCACTCGGGGGGTGGGGGTCCCTCAGCCCAGCCTGTGCCCTCTTGCAGTCTGGGACACCTCAGGGGGGGGATGTCCACTTGCTGGCATGCCTGGCCAGCCTGGGTGAAGAGCTGAGAGCCATTTTCAGGCTGCCCACAGCCCCTTCAGGGTTTGTGCACTGGGAGTTGGGAAGGCTGGTGAGTGCAGGCCTGGACATTTCCCACCAGAGGGCCCACGATTGCACACGCCTGGTGGGCCCACACCACTGAGGGGACACACCTGGTGCAGAGTTGGGTGGCAAGCCAAGGGCGGACGCTGGTGCAGAATCCCTCGATGGGGCCCTGCTGCTGAGCAAACACACCGGGGGTGGAGCTGGGCAGTGAACTGGCTTTGCATTCTCCACACTGTGCAGCAGAAGCTCCCGCACACCCTGTGGAGGCCCCTGGGGGGCGGATGAAGGTAGCGGCCCCTGGATGGGTGTTCCTGGACACCCTACGGAGGCCCCCAGGGCAGAGCCAGGCAGTGGACTTAGGACAGGTGTTCCTGGATGTCCCGCAGAGGCCCCTGGGGGGCAAAGCCAGGCAGCAGACCCAGGACGGCTGCTCCTGCACACCCTGCAGAGGCCCCGTGCTCCTGCATGCCCCAGGGAGGCCCTGAGGGGGTGGAGCCAGGCAGTGGACCCAGGACAGGCACTCCTGGATACCCCTCGGAGGCTCCCGGGGGTGGAGCTAGGCAGCAGACCCAGAACAGCTGCTCCTGGATGCCCCGAGGAGGCCCCAGGCCAGAACCCCCCTCCCACTGAGCTGACACACCTGGCACAGCTATGCCAGCCAGCCGTGGAGGCTCCCAGTGCAGAGCCGCCCTGCCAGCCTCCATCTTGGCTGGGTTAATTTGCATACAGCCGCTCTGATTGGCTGGTGGGTGTGGCTGTGAGCAGAGGCTCAGCCAGCCTAGGCAGGCACTTGCAACAGAAGCCTTTGGTTTGCTCGAGCTCCATGGCTGTTGGCCTCCATCTTGGCTGGGTTCATTTGCATACAGCCGCTCTGATTGGCTGGTGGTAATGGTCAATTTGCATGTTTCTCTTTTATTTTATTAGATGCTGAAAGGTATTCTTTAAGAAGAAGAAATAGGTAAACATGAACAACAAATACATATCTATCAAGAATTGAATCTAAAAAATCAAGTGAATAAATAATCTGATGAACAGAATAAACTGGTGAATACAATAGAATCAGGGGCATAGAAAAAGAGTGGACTGACAATTCTTGGGGGGAAAGGGTTGTGGGGGTGCAGGAAGAGACTGGACAAAAATCGTACATTTATGGATGAGGACAGTGGGGGGTAAGGGCAGAGGGTAGGGTGGGAACTGGGTGGAGGGGAGCTATGGGGGGAAAAGAGGAACAACTATAATAATCTGAACAATAAAGATTTAATTAAAAAAAAGAAAATGTGGAAGGGAGGAATTCTGTTCTGCTTCATGTTGAAGTTCTGTAAGCTACCTAAAACATAAATTTCTTCCTCTGGTATGTTGTGTTGGCAAATTCACTTGAATGTCTTTAAAAGTGCTAAATCAGATCTAAGATATTCCTTGGTCACAATAAAGTCATTTCTTCGAAACATTAATTTTAGCATCCTTTTCACACTGATGTGACAGTTTTTACTGCTTCATATTATTTCTTTTGCTTATTTCCTTCTTGGATCACTTTTATTGTATTTACTTATTTATTGTTAACAATATTATACATGCCACCCATTTTCCCCTCCTTTGTCTCCTTCCATTCATCCCCTGTCCCATCTCAAGTCTTCCCCACACTATTGTCTGTGTCCTTGAGCTATGCATATATGCATATATGTTCTTTGATTAATCTCTTCCCATCCCTCATGCCCCACCCTATGAAATCTGTCAATCTGTTCCATGCATACATGTCTCTGGACCTATTTACTTTGTCAGTTAATTTTGTTGATTACATTTCACATATGAGTGACATGTGATACTTTTATTTTCTGACTGACTTATTTTGCTTAGCATAAGAATCTCTAGGTCAATTCATGCTGTCTCAAAGAGTAAGAGATCCCTCTTTTCTATAGCCAGATACTATTCTATTTTATAAATATACCAGATTTTTTATCCACTATGTACTGATGGGCACTTGGGCTGTTTCCAGATCTTAGTGATTGTAAATAATTTTGCTATGAATATAGGGGTACATATATTCTTTCTGATTGGGGTTCCAGGATTTTTAGGATATATAGTCAGAAATGGGATCACTGGGTTAAATGGCAGTTTCATTTTTTTAATGAACATCCATAATGCTTTCCAGAGTGGTTGCAACAGTCTGCATTCTCATCAGCACTATACTAAGGTTCTCTTTTTTCTGCATCCTCATCAGCACTTGTTTATTGTGTTATTGATGTTAGTCATTCTGGCAGGGGTGAGGTTTGTATCTTTCTGATTATTAGTGATGTTGAGAATTTTTCATATTTTCATTGGTCATCTGTATGTCATTTTGGGATAAGTATCTATTCAGGACATTTGCCCAATTTTTAATTGGCCTTTTTGTCTTCCTGGTGTTAAGTTGTATGAGTTATTTGTCTATTTTGGAAATTAACTCTTTATCAGATGTATCATTGGCAAATATGTTCTCTCACACAGCAGGATCCCTTTGCTTTTTGTTGGTGGTTTCTTTTATCGTGCAGAAGATTTTTAGCTTAACATAGTCCTGTTTGTCTATTATTTCCTTAGTTTATTTTACCTTTGGAGATGTATTGGTGAAAATACTACTAAGTGGGATGTCTGAGATTTTACTTCCTATGTTTTTTTTCTAGGATTTTTATGGTTACACGACTTGTATTTGAGTCTTTTATCCATTTTGACTTTATTCTTGTGTATGGTGTAAGTTGGTGGTCTAGTTTCATTTTTTTGCATGTACCTGTCCAATTTGCTAAACTCCATTTATTGAAGAGATTGTCTTTATGTCATTATATGCTCTTATCTCCTTTGTCAAATATTAATTGAGCATAATGGCTTGGATCAATTTCTGGGTTCTCTGTTCCATTCCATTCATCTATATGCCTATTCTTGTGCCAGTACTAGATTGTTTTGATTACAATGACTTTGTAGTATAGCTTTTTTGTTTGCTTGTTTTTGTTAAATCCTCACCCAAGGATTTTTCCCATTGAATTTTAGAGAGAGTAGTTAGGAGGGAGAGAGACAGAGAGAGAAAGAAATATGGATGTGAGAGAGACATATTGATTGGTTGCCTCCCACATGCACTCTGACGAAGGCCAGAGATGTGTGCCCTTGACCAGAATCTAACCAGGTGATGTCCACTGAGCCAAACCATCCAGGGCTATAGCACAGTTTGATGTCCAGTATTATTATCCCTCCAACTTTGTTCTTCTTTCCCAAGATTTCTGAGGCTATTTGGGGTCTCTTTTGGTTCCATGTAAATTTTTGTTGGCTTTAGGCACTGTATAATGAAAATTGTCATCATTTGGAATATTGACAACTCAAGACACCAATGTTTTCCAATGACTAATGCACAGTGTAATAAAATTATGACTGTTTAAAAGATTCATTCCAAGTGAGAGATACCAATGGATTTTTTATAGCAGAGTACATGTTCATTGGTATGGTTTCAATCTTTATTGTTACTAGCCTTTAAAAAAGCTTCCTCTTGTTGAGATTTTTCATGTTGTATGAAAGAAGATAATTATCCCCAATTATCTAAAAGTCTATTAAATTAGCTTTCATTTTTCCATATATATATATATATATATATATATATATATATATATATATATATATATATCTTCTTTGTATACTTCAATTATAGCAACATATTGTACCAGACTGAATGCAAAAGTAGATATTAGAATCCAGCTATCTTTCATTAAGACAATATTAAGATTTTGAAAAAAATGTAAAGCAATGCAACTCTTCTCACTAGTTTTTTTATTTTGTAAAATATAGTTAATTTTCTTAAAAATATGCTCTTTATGTTACTATGTAATGTGCTTATTTTATTTTAAAGTGAACACATTAATGTTTTTTAATTACCAGTTTTAATTTATAATATGGTAGATAATGATGGACACAACCCACATAAATACAAGCTCTTTGAGGTCTTAAATAATTTTTAAGTATATAAATGAGTGCCAAGAACAAAAAGCTTGAAAGTTACTGATGCAGAGGAAGGAGTGAGGCATATAGCCATCAGTTAACACCCACAGATCACTTAGCACAGGTTTTGTGGAAGCCTATTGCCTGTCTCTTCTTGATGAGGGGAATCTGATGCATTCATTTTTGTATCCTCTATGCCCATGCACAGTGTATATCCAGTAACTATTGAGCTAATGAATATATGAGTTGATAAGACAATGAATAGCTTCAGAGATGTATGAGCTGAGAAGTCAGACAGAGCAGTTTAATTCAACATGAAGCCAGCCCTGAGTGGAAATAAACAATGATATTATACCTAAAGACCCAGTCCAGTTCCTTCCAAAGTTCTGCTTGTGCAACAGGACCAGTTTGTAGGCCTTATTCCTTTGACTTCTCTCAGGCTGATCCAATTAGCCAGACTGAGACATGGCAACCCTGGGGAAGGATAATTACAGGACAAAGAAATGTCAAATGATGTGTTTTGCTTGGCTCTGTAGCAATTACCCAATTTAAAGGGAAATGTGCATTGTCCTGGCTGCTCCCACCATATTCACCAGGGTCACAAAGGTGACAGCCAACCATGAGTCTTTGTAGACACATGCTTATGGGTATTATCCACTCAGCAAAAGAAAGGGCATGACAATGTGCCAGTGTGATTTATTTAATCCTGTCTGGCCTAAATTTACATCCATCACATGCACTCTGTAATGGCCACTGTCATGTGCAACAGGCCAAATATGTTGTTCAGTCTCCTGTATAGATCATTCCTTCTATGCAGGTGCAGAGAGACCACTACAATGGAAAGATCCTTAGTGGTTCTTCCAGGCCAGAGCCTTGTACCACAGATGATGGGAATTGTTTAATTAGAGAGACATGAATATACCAATGGACTTTATAATGTTCACGCAGAGCTATAAATTATTTGGTTCATTTATAAGTCTGGCTACTGTTTGAGGGGTAGCAGCAGAAGTCTACCTGACACCCAAGGAATTTGATCAATTGAGAAATATGCCCTAGGCTTTCTAAGCCAGAGAGCACTGCCAGATCTGCTTGATTCCTATACATTCTTCCAAATGACTGTTTCCAAATTAGCATAAGTGTATGCTTTTGAATATCCTCCCCACCATAAACTTCCTGCTTTAAAATCTTATCTTCCATATGAGGGAGACTTCATTTTTCCACCTTTACCCTAGACATAGCTGGATCCTAACAAGCGCTCAGAAATTCTCACAGAGTCAACTTTATACATTGCTTCCTGTGGTTACTAAACTACTCTCTTAGTACTAAATAATCATTTATTGGTCATTGTTTTATTTGTCTGTGACAGGACCTTGATTGTTTTCAAAAGCTCCTTTGTAATAACTAGGAATGAGCAGAAAGGGCCAAAGATTCAGATGTGCTGGTTTCGGCTGGGCCCTCATTCTGAGCATTTGTGAAGGGGAGGGGGCAGAGGGCAGAGCAGCTCTGAGCTTCCCATGCCCCATACAGAACTTCCTCTGAGGGATATTTGGGGCTCTGCTAGGCCAGAAGTTTTAAAACATAATTTTTTTGTTCAAATGGGACATGGCAACCCATTGGCCTTGGTAACCTTCTGAGGAAGTTTAGATTTCTCCTTCGAAAAATAAAGGTAGTAATGCAGTTTAGGGAAGGGAAGCGTTAACTAGACAAAGGGAAAGGTAGAACAATTCAAGTTAACAGTCACTTTCAGAACATCAACTGTGAGCAAGACCTTGTGCTAATTTCCAGGAAAGAGATGAAGAACACAAAAATGAATTTAATTTTGCCAAGCAAGGCTTGAGGAATAGGCATTTCAGGTAAAGAAAGTAGCATGGGGAAAAAAAGTCACAGGATATTATTTTGAGGGAGGAAATGGAAAGTGCTTGGGTATGGGATGTATGAGTGTGTATTAAAGGGGCAGTTTTGAGGGTGGGTGGCGAGACCTAAGATCTATGAGAGTCTCATTTGGAATAAGGAGTTCCTTGAGTTAAGTATTTATCCCCTAGGTAGCATTTTCTAAACAATGTTTCTGTCACAAATAAGGGGCTTTTTCTACTCCTATATAGCACCAACTCTCCCAGGCATCCTTGTGTCCTACTTTAGCAGTATTTTCTATCTATGTTCTAAATATATGAGTATATTTTGTGTACCATCTGTCTTCTTCACTGGAACATAAACTTCATAAATGACAGTGACTTCTTCTTTTCATTTTCAATGATGCTTTCTCAACACAAGGACAATTCACAGCACAAAATAGCACTCAATAGTTGCTGAATGAGTGATATTAATAGTTCAACAAAAGTCTTTGCCAAGTGTATCTAGAAACCCAAGAGTTAGCCATAGTTGAACAGTTTTCATTTTCCAGAGACTTCTAAGAGTCTTTAATATGCTAACATGCAGGTGAAAGATGGTGTTGGCTTGGGTTAGGCTCAAGGCACTGGAAGTGGAGAGAAGGAAACAGCTTATGGATATGTATTTAATGTAGAGTTGAATGACTTCTAGAAGGATTAGATATAAATGCTTATGGAAAGGAGAAAATCAAGGTGTGTGTGTGTGTGTGTGTGTGTGTGTGTGTGTGTGTAATTTGAGCACCTGGGTTGATTGGTGGCGCATTAACCAAAGCTCTAAAGAAGCTGATAATTGGTTGGATGAGAGGAGAGAGGATCGCTGAAGAGCCAGGCAGAAGCCAGATCATCAAGGCCTTGTCAAGACATGATATGGCTTCTGAACTCTGTCCTGGGGTGATGTGGTGTCTTTTAAGTATTTAAAGTGGGCATGATTAGAAAGATGTCTCTGGCTTTTGTGTGGACAGAGTATACCAGAGGAGTCAAGAACAAAGGCAAATAGGAAAGATAAGAGGCTATTGCTATAGTGCAAGGATGGAGAGTTCTGAAAGAGTTTGCCAAGCAAGTGCCATCCACGCTACCTGAACCAGGTGTATGTCTAATACCTTCAATGCTCACATCACTCCTTGTTCTTCACATTCCATCCTATGGCGGACCCTAGGAATAATGGATTTTTCACACATTTGTGTTGGTTAAGTGAATGTGGAAACACATACACACACATAGATCCTGTACCTAGCAACCAGTCCTGCTACTGAGTCTCACATGCACTGCTATGGACAAGCCCATCATTGGATTAATTTCCACTCAGCCATTGGCTATGGCAGGGTTACAGCTCCACAGAGCTGGACTCACCACTTCATCTTAATTCAAATTTCCATTGCTGCCTCTTTAGTTATATTGTAACTTCACTTTGTTATAGTCCTGCAAATCACAGCCTATAAACTATGTAAATGTCATTCCAATGAAAGAAATTATGTAGCTATGAAACAGTAGATGACTTGAGTTTGGGCCACAGAAAAGTGTGGGTACTGAATTCATGAGGTTCAATATTTGAGGGAGATAATGGTTCAGTTGTAGTAATGGCCAGGTGATAGAGGTGAGACTGGCTAGATGTACACATGTCTAGAGCTGCAGACTGTCAGAGTGGGTGAGCACTTAGGGAACATCTACTCCAACCCACTTCATGTGCCAACAGAGAAACTGAAGTATAGAGAGAGGGAATGAGGTTCCCAGGACAATGCATAGTTGGACTGCATGACTGAGCAATAGGAAGGGTCAGCATAGGTATTAGAAAATGGGGAAATCTTCCTGGAGCATTTGTATATCTTTTTCTAAACCTATATATGCTCCTAACTCCCTGGCCTCAGTTTTCCTATATGAGCAGTGAGGGGCTTGGGCTGGGATTCAAACACAGTATATGATCCTTTGCTCCTCAGCCAGGTTTATCTGAAAAAAATGTAGCTATCTCCATCCTCCCAACCCCAGGTTATTATACCTGTCCATGATGTGCATGGCTGAGGTCTTAAGGAAAAGTTTCAGACAAACTCCTTCATATCCCTGTGTTCCACAATGAGCATCTGAGAAAACCAGCCAGACCCTGGTCACTGGAATTCAATAAGGTGAAAAAAAACTACCTGCTCCAAAAGTTTGCAACTGAGCAAAAATAATATTTTATCCAAACAGCAAATCTGCTAGGCTGCAAGTTTAATAAGCTATTAAACGGTACTATCTGAAACCTGCAATCAAAGCAAAAACACTATAAAATAAATCAAGAGAGATAAGAAAAGATTTCACATTGTTAAAATTTTATGCTATTTCTGAGTTCCTGAAATGTTACCATTAACCTGGGAGTTAATCAGAATTTTCATTTACCCATTGTTCTGAGCTATAATAAGCACTTTAACAGGGTAAATAAAAAGATCTAAAGAAGCAATAACCTAGAATGTCAGAAGTGGCACTCATCTACCTTGTGAGGCTCATGTGGTATAAAACATCACACAGCTGGAAACAAATGATTCCTCTGAACACCATAAATAACTTCCAAGCTCACTCCTAATTAATGTGAAGCCCCACTTTCTCATAGGCATTGACTATATGAACCAATTAAGGAAATACTATTTCTTTAAAATGACTGTGTTTCTCTCTCTCTCTCTCTCTCTCTCTCTCTCTCTCTCTCTCTCTCTCTCTCTCTCTCCTTTCACCTTTTCCCCTTCCCTCTCTATAACTTGCATTTTGATTCACTAAAGAATTTCAGCCAAAGAACTGGGCCCCAATGTACCTGAATTACAAGAATGAGACATCCCTGCTTTAAGCAAATTTTGCATCTGTAACCTGCAGAAATATAGCCACAGTATTTGAAAAATTACCTCTATGTTGCACAGTGCCATGAAAATTTATCTTTGAGATGATTTTATTGCATGGTTACCCTAGGCAATTAAATCAATAAATCTTAACTGTCAGAGAAGGTTGGCCCCATGCCAGAAATAAATGAAATGCACGAAATCAGTAAATAAAAGATTCCTGACAAGTCATTCCAGAAATTATTTAGCAGCTGGGGTTGTCGGGGGGTGGGGGTTGTGTTTCACTCCCCAGCCTTTATTGATATCCTTTCTGAGAAATGATTATGCTAACAAATATAGTGGCTCTACCACAAAGAAGTCAGAGTTTGCCTAGCCATAAATTATAGTCCCTGAAAAGCAGAAAGGAAATATAATCACAAATCACATGGCCAGAGGTGGTACACCAGGACCGGTTTGGGTTGGGTACAGGTCTAAGGAGCAGCTCCCTGCTGCCTTGGGGAAGGAGGCTGGGTCTTCCTCCTTCCTTTAGCTTCTACATCCTCATCTCACTGGCCTTTGCCCTGATAGAAGTTTCCCTCTCCTCAGGGACCTAATTTGCTTGGTCTGTCTTGTCATGCTGCACTATCTGTAGTCTGCTATAAATCCAAGAAATTTTACTCCAATGGATAAAGTCTGTTTGCCAATACCAATACCAAATGTGAGTATGGCAATAAGGTTGGATATAGGATTGCTATGTTAATAATAATAGGACTTATTATTGAGCACTTCTCCTATGATGTACCCTTAAGATGGGTTCAATACTGGGTAGTATTTTTATTATGTCAATTTTACAAATGAAAAAAGTTGAGACTTGGAAAGGTTAAAAGATGTATTTGAGATGACTTGGCTGGTAAATTGTACAATGGTGATTCAAGGCAAGACCAACCTCCTCATGGGTCCACCCTGCAATAACTGTGATGTCTTCAGTACATGTTTCTGGGACATAGGAAATTGAGAACTAAAGCCAGTCTTTGGGCATGCTCATCCTGGCTTTAGCTCCCTTGCTATTTTCTTATCTGAGTTTTTCCTCCCCTGGTGATTGGTGTACCCAGTGAGGGTTCTTTGGGGGTGTCCTCTCAGAGATGATGAAAGCTAAATAGCACTGGTGCATGGGTTGTCATGCTGCTAGGTATGTTTGAGGATATGTTATAGCATACCACAGAATCTTTGCACCTGCTGCTTCCAGGCTTGAACTGCTCTTCCCTCTGTGCCTCATCTACTTTAAGATATCAGATAAATTCTCACTTCCTCAGTGAAGCCTTCTTTGAATTCTCACACCCTCCCCCCCCCATTATAGGCTCTTAAGCACCAGACAACTTTTCTTCACAGAATTCACCTTATTTTCGATTTCACACTTATTTTGTGTCATTATCTGCTGAATGGATCTCTGTCATATTGGCCCATAAGTGCCATGAGATCAGGGGAGGTTTGAGTTCTGCTCCCCCATGAGGTCTGAGAACCTCATACTGTGCACATAATGACTATTTAATTAATGAACGGATGAAGATAGGCATATTTATTTGCTGGGGCTGCCATAACAAAGTACCACAGTGTGAATGGCTTAAACAACAGAGATGCACTGTCTGATAGCTATGGATACTAGAAGTCTGAGATCAAGGTATCAGCTAGGTTGGTTCCTCCTGAGGGCTGTAAGGAAAGAATCTGCCCTAAGCCACTTTCCTTCACTATCAGATATCTGCTTTCATGTTCACTTGGCACTCTTCCTACATGCAAGTCTGCTTCTAAATTTCCCTTTTTATAAGGACACCAGTCATATTGGATTAGAGCCCACCTTAATGACACCATTAACTTAATTACTTCTATAAAGACTCTGTTTCCAAATAAGGTCACATTCTGAGGCACTGAAGGTTAGGACTCCAACATGAATTTGAGGGTGGCACAATTCTGCCCATATCTAGAGGTCACTGACCCAGGGGTAAAAATTCCTCAGAGGCTTCAATGGGAAGCATTTAGAATTTTTTTTTCAGGTCAGAGCTAAGGAAAATAACAGTTCTATGCCCAGATTTCTCTTGAAAATCTAAACATTTAAATCTAGTCACTTTGTGCCTGATAAGCCTTCAGTCTATGACTAATGGTTGCATGGGTCTCTTGCAGCTAGTAGGGGGCTGGAGTAACCCAAAGTATGAGGCCAAACATTAAGCCTTAGACTTGAGTATCTCAGTCAAGGCCTGGTTTCCTTTTTCTCCCCCCTACTCAGTCCTCTCTCTTGTTGTTGATCCATTAGCTTCCACAGTGGGATATGGAGACAGGGGCTTGGCTAGACTTTGGGGAGTGGTCCTGAGGAGAATAAACTCAAGAGGCTAAGTAGGGCTAAGAATAGGGTGAGGGCTTTCTGAAAGGATAAAGGCTAATCTTGTGGGACATACAGCCCACTTGACCAACATGGAGTGAAAGATGTTGCAAGGAAACAGCTTAGGAGGATATATGCCACCCAAAAGGAAAGAACAAAAGTTTACAGTGACATGAGAGGAGACTCAATGGAATAAAGCTTGACCAGGAAGGAAAGTTGTCCTTGACAAGTCACTGGGATAAGAAGACCCAAATCATCTTGGGGTACTGTAGCTATAGTAAAAAAGAAAGAGCCTTTGGGCTGAACCCTGCCCATCAGGACACTAAGGCTCCCTGGGGATGTAGGAAATACTGGGATCCAACCCACCATATCATTCCACAGTCCTTGGGAGATAAGGAAATGTGCCTCCTGCTTTCTGATTGGTTCTCCTCTTTGAGCTTCAGCTAATGAAAATCTGTTTATATAATTCTTGCTGGCATATTCCCAGGGCACATAATTCCCCATCAACACACAAGCACCAAAGTGATTATTTTCACATTAATGGTTTGAAGAAAAATATAAGCATTGTTATTGAACTGGAGCTAATAGATGCCAAAGGCACAGTGTCTAATAACTAAGTGCAAACTTTGCAATGACAGCCACAAGATTTCAAAATAATAATTTGAATTTCAATAGCATCTTTCATCTTACTAATAAGATTAACACAATTAATTCATTCATTTCTTATGCTTTCTTAAGCAACACAGAAGTAAGGATTGCTTAATTAGTTTCTACTTGGAGAAACTAAGGCAGGGAAGAAAGGACTATGCTGGTGTCAGGGCCACAGCTCAGGAAGCTCAAGGTCCACTGCTCCAGGGATTATAGAGAGGGTGGGAAGTCTGCTAGGCAGGAGGTGAATTCTTCTGGTGCTTAAGAGGCATGTGATGGGCAGAATTCTAAGATAGCCCCCAAGATTCCCACTTCTAGTGTACATGCCTTGTGCAAGCTCCCTTGAGTGTGAGCAGGGCCATGAATAGAATGAATGTCACTTGTGCCATTAGGGTGCATTATATACAATAGGTACCAGGATTTTACAGAAGCAATTAAGGCTTCTAATCAGTTTAAATTGAGTTAATCAAAATGGAGATTATCATGGGTAGTCCTTTAAAAATGGATCTAGCCCTGACCAGTTTGGCTCAGTGGATAGAGCGTCGGCCTGCGGACGCAAGGGTCCCAGGTTCGATTCCAGTCAAGGGCATGTACCTTGGTTGCGGGCACATCCCCAGTGGGGAGTGTGCAGGAGGCAGCTGATCAATGTTTCTAACTCTCTATCCCTCTCCTTTCCTCTCTGTAAAAAATCAATAAAATATATTTTTTAAAAAATGGATCTAGATGATAGAATCCCTCTTCTGTTGAGGCAAGGTAATATGAGTTCTGTAGTTGCAAGAAAATGAATTCTGTCAAGAAGCTGAAGTTTATAGGAAATTTAGTTTGGAAATGGATAAAGTTGTTCACATGATGATCAAGACGACTTCAACTGGGGCAGTGGCCAGGATTATGAGGTGAAAGGTCCAGACCTGAGAGACATTCTCTGACATAAACTCATGCTTCACTTCCACTAGAAAGGGCCTCACAGGGTATCCAACTCAAAGCAATATGCTGAAAGGTTGCTGAGCCTTAAATAAGCAAGGAACATCTTCATAGAACATAAATTTAAAAGTTTTAGAGTGAAAAGAATCTAATCTAATAAAAGAGTAATATGCAAATTAACCCACACTACATTACACCCAAGCCACGCCCACCAGCAAAGTCACACCCACCAGCCAATCAGAGTGACTATATGCAAATTAACCCAGCCAAGATAGCGGCCGGCCACCACGGAGCTAGAGCAAATAGGAGGTCAGCGATGGAGGAAACTGCCTGCCTATGCCGGCTGTAACCCCCATCAAGGGAGCTCAAGACAACAATGTTTCAATTATAGAAGATAAATAAACCCCAGAAACCTGCTTCCAGCCAGCAGCATTGCTGGGACCTTGGGTCAATGGGAGCTGTGGCCAGACTGCAAACAGCCCTCAGCCCCTCACCCAGGCTGGCCAGGCACCCAAGTAGGGATCCCAACCTTGAAGGGACTGTGGGCAGCCTGAAAAGGGCCCTCAGCCCCTCACCCAGGCTGGCCACACCCCATGGGGTGAGGGTCCCCACTGGGGGGCTTGGCCAGTCTGCAAACAGCCATAAGCCCCTCACCCAGGCTGGCCAGGAACACCAGCAGGTGGACATCCCCCGAGGAGTCCCAGACTGTGAGAGGGCACAGGCCAGGCTGAGGGATCCCCCCAAGTGCACAAATTTTTGTGCACCAGACCTCTACTAATATTATATTAAAATATAGAAGCTTTGCAGTATTATGGAACATAATGCAAACTACATGAAAGTTTTAGGATGAAACAGAGGCTTCAAATTAATTATTTGCTTTCAAAAGGTTCTTTGGGTAATGCCTGAGACTTTGAGGACAGATGTGTAGGAGAGGAGGGTACATGGTAAGTCTCCTCCATTCTTAGGGAGAAGAACCAGCCTAGGTCCCAGATTAGTCTCTGTCAGGTATTTTATGCTATGTTCTGATCCTTATTTCCATTGGGAATCAAGAAAAGCTGTTGTCATTCTCATTGTACTCATAGGACACTGAGGTTCAGAAAAGGGTCAGTCAGTCACCAGGAAGTTTGTGCAAAGCTCAAATGCACCTAGGTCTCCTCTTTGCCACAACTAAGGTAGAGATTTTCAACTGGTGTGCCACAGGAATTTTTAAAACATGCAATACCTGACTTTTAATTGGGGCATTAACCTCTTTTCCCTTAGATTATCAAATAAAAACATGACAAACAGCCAACACAATCATACACATCCAGTGTGAATGAATAAAATGTATACCTATTTTTTAGATCATCAAAAAGTATAATACTAGTACATTGTTTCTGTGCCACTGAATTTTAATAATTAGTTTATGTGTGCTATGAGATAAAAAAGGTTGAAAATTGTTGCTCTAAGGCATGTCTTAACACATACAGGGGTACAACTTAAACTTCAAAGTTGGGTTAATTATTTTGTGTATTCCAGAGGGATTTTAAGAATATTTAGGGTTCCAAGGAGCATACTATGGGATCTGCATATGAGCTTCCAAGTTAAAATGTCTTCTGGTTTTGGATGACTTTTGATGTTCTGTCAGAGGCAGGCAATGGCTAAGAAATTCAGGCATATATAAGGATCTGGTCCAGGAATGCCAAACACTGGGCTAGGGTGAGAGTGGGTGTGGGGTGAGTTATGGTGTACAGGCCCAGCTGGAGGATCTTTGGTTTAAAAATAATTCTTAAACCTGACTGCAGATTAGAATCACCTGGAGAGCTTTAGAAACTAATCACTTCGGGGGTTGGAGGTGGGAGTGTGGGTGAATAGTCCACAAACCAGAATTTCTGAGGGTGGGCCCCGGGAATAATCTCAGCCAAGTTGGAGGTGCTCTGTGCCAAAGAGTAGGCAATGAGCTGGGCCCTAATTCTAGAGCCAGGGTACAGGTCACCTACCCAGCTGGTAAAGTATGGGGGTTGGGAGGCAGCCATTAGTGTAGGAGCTGGGCCTGAGTGACAACAGGCTTTGATTATGATGTGTTTCTTGGCCATTGCAAGACTTGTTCAGTGAGTAGAAGCAAAGACTTGGCTGGTTTATGGATTGTCTGGGTTGCTTGCAGGGGGCGGGGGTGGAGAGGAGGGCTGCCAGGAGGAAACCCTGCCACCACTCCATCAGTTGATCTTTTAGTGCTCTTTTTGCACCTTGGGTGTAGTGACTTTGAGGGATTTGGAGGCTGACTGAAGAAAAAGATATGAGTACAAGGTGGCAATCAGCAGCATGATGGAGAGCCACTGGGCCAGGCAGCTCTGAAGGACAACAATGGCTTAGGATCCTTATAGCGCAATGGTTTACCTTTTACACACCTAGAAGATATTTGCAAAAGTTTTTTGGAGTATGCAAAGTAGGCAGACTCTAAATGGGTAAAAATCTACTTATTTGAGTTCTATTGAAAACAAATGGATGTGTGAAATTTTGAGGCTTTTTGCCAGTGGGCTTTTGAGCTAACTAGTCCTGGACTACTGTGAAGAAGCAACAGTACAGGGGCCAATGCACAGAGGCCATCATTTATATAACAATGGGATATCTCATTTAAGCTTTTCCTTCAGATTAGTCTGGAGTGTTTTTTGTTTGTTTGTTTGTTCCACAAATGCTTCTAGCCTAACTATGGCTTGTGGAGAATCTTTCCAAGTGAATCTCTGTGAGGGAAGAGTTCTGACTGCTTCCTGTGTTAGGGTATGTCCTCAAAATCAGAAAACCTGGCAGAATCACAGATCTCCACCACATTGTTTGCCCAGGTCCACCCCTACTGAAGATAATGTTTCCAGAGATGGGTAGCCCTCTCTTTGTATTTTCCCTCACATCTTTAGGCTGCTGCAGGGCCTGTCTTATTTGGGAAATGACAATAAGTTCAATCAAATTGTGATTTGAGCTAACTGAGAAATTTATGGAGAGTTAAAAAAGCCTGAAATACACTGAGCTTGGATTCCTGTGGGATGCTTTCTATAGAGCAGTAGAAGCATCATTATCTCATGGTTCCTCTTTACTCTTAAAATCTTTCTCTAACCACCCCAAGAAGATGAGTAGGATGGAGAGTAATGTGGAGCACTTTTAAAAATAAGTATAGAGAGGTGACTCTTCCTCCTGGTTTCACATTAGAATTAATAAAGATGCTTAAACTATAGAACAGGGATATAAGAGTACCTATATAACAGGACCATACACATATCTAATCTATTAAAGAGTAGTATGCTAGTTGTATCACTCCCATATATCCCAAGCCACGCCCACAAGAAAATCAGAGCAACTATATGCAAATTATCCCAACCAAGATGGCGGCTGGCAGCCAAGGAGCTAGAGCAAACAGGAGGCTTTGTTGCCCCAGTGATGGAGGAAGCTACCTGCCTAGGCCAGCTGTGGCCTCTACTCAAGGCAACAAAGTTTCCATTATAGAAGATAAATAAACACCAGATACCTGCTTCCAGTCAGCCTCCTCACTGGGAGGTTGGGTGGCTGGGGGTTATGGCCAGCCTGCAAACAGCCATCAGCCCCTCACCCAGAATAGCCCCACCCTCATGGGGTGAGGATCCCTGCTGGGGGGCTTGGCCAGCCTAAAAATGGCCCTCAGCCCCTCACCCAGGCTGGCCATGCACCCCAGCAGGGACCTCCACCCTGAAGGGGCTGTGGTCAGTCTGAAAACAGCTTTTAACCCCTCACCCAGGCTGACCAGGAACCCCAGTGGGACACCCACCCTGATCTGGGACACCCTGGAGGGTGAACTGGCTGGCCTCCACCCATGCACCAGGCCTGTATCCTATATAATAAAAGGGTAATATGCAAATTGACCCCAATAGCAGAACCACTGGGAATGACTGGTCACTATGACACACACTGACCATCAGGGGGCAGATGCTCAATGCAGGAGCTGCCCCTGGTGGAAAGTGCACTCCTACAGGATCTCTGCTCAGCCACAAGCCAGGCTGATGGGTGCCAGTACAGTGATGGTGGTGGGAGCCTCTCCTGCCTCCTCAGCAGCACTAAGGATCTCTGACTGCAGCTTAGGCCTGCTCCCTGCTGGCAAGTGGACATCCCCTGAGGGCTCCCAGGCTGCTAGAGGGATGTCTGATTGCCAGCTTAGGCCCTATTTCCTGGGGAGCGGGCCTAAGCCAGCAGGTGGACATCTTCTGAGGATTCCCAGACTGCAAGAGGGCACAGGCCAGGCTGAGGGACCCCCCCACCCCCCAAGTGCACAAATTTTTGTGCACCATGCCTCTAGTAAATACATAAATTAATAGATGCAGAAGTGTTAAAACAGTGCCTGGCACATAATTAGAGCCACATAAGATAATCAATTAGCATAATCCCATCACTCTAATTTTAAAAATGTCATTCTGCATATTTTTGCCCAGTTCCTATCTGCTTGCATAAATACTTTTACCGAGGAATCATCATAATTTTATGACACCTGGTTTTTGAGAGAAGTACAAAATAACTTGGTTGCTTGAAAACAAATTTATAATCTGTCTAATTTGATTTACTCAAATCAAATCTTTCTTCATTATCTCATAAGAAAAATGTTCCTATTTACAGGCATAGTAGGCTTACAGTTTGGGAAAGGACTTGAAATTCCTAGTGATAGTGTTGCAACCATCAGTTTCAACCACCTTTAGCTACATTTGTGTTCATATTTGGACTAGGATCATGCATTATCAAAATATTTGGCAAAGCTGAATGGAGTTCATTTGTTGACAGAAAATTCAGCCAAGCTGACTGTTAATATTGTGTTCTGTACTGTTCTTAGCTTTGAAAATTCTCACTTCACATAACCAGAGACTATATTATATATCTATACTAATAAGAGAGGAATATGCAAATTGTCCAGGACTCTGTTACAGTAACAACCAAACAGCAGGCTGAGTGGGGCAACGAGGCTGGCAGGGGGGTTAGTGAGGGACAACCAAATGACTGAACAGCAGGCTCTGTGGGGTGATCAGGCCGGCAGGGCGGGCAGTTGGGTGTGACCAGGCTGACAGGGGGACAGTTAGGTGTGATAAGGCAGGCAGGCAGGTGAGCAGTTAAGAGCCAGCAGTCCCAGATTGTGAGAGGGATGTCCTACTGCTGGTTTAGACCCAATCCCGAGGGGTCCCAGATTGGAGAGGGTGCAGGCTGGGCTGAGGGGACCACCCCCCCATGCACAAATTTTGTGCACAGGGCCTCTAGTAAATAAATGTTCTGGATAACTGAAACCTCCTTTTTTGTCTAGTATTTTGAAGGAAATTGTTCAAAAATATATGGCATGCTCTTTTGCCTAATAAAAAAGATATACTTAAGAAAAGTTAACCTTTTCCTGATGACTTTAAATTGCTATTGTAACCTAAAATTATTTCTTAGCCTGCCCTCCTAGACCAGTGGTGGCATGCCTCTGCAGTAAATGGTCACAGTTGGTTGTGCTTCTCTTTTTGGTCTAGTTTTATTATTTACTCTCCATAAACTACAGCTGTTAATTTATACTTTGTACATTTTTTGTGTTGTATAATAAGAATCCAGATAACTAAACATTTTATGATTTTCTCTTAAATTGTCTTTAAATGATGGTCCAAAGGTCTCTATTATAAAATGAACTGGCTTTGTGAGAGTTAATCTTTATGACCCTCAGTTTTAAAGCTGTTGAGCTAAATGGGAGCATTGACTGTATTATAATACCACAGGAGTGGTAACAAGGTAGTTATGGACAGAAATTCTGTAAGCAGAATAATCTACATGTCTAAAATGAAATTTACATAAAAATTTTATTTTGAATTTTTAAAATAATTCAATGCATTGGCAGTATAGTTAAAGCCTCTATGAGAGAAACCAATGCCCAGGCTCAGCCAATATCATTTTTAGAGAGTCATCATACTGGAAAACAACAAATGTTTATATAGAGTTACTGTACTGACAACAAAACGCCAGCAAAATGCTTATGTGTCACACATTTGAAATGCAAAGCAACACAGGCAGATACAGGTTTATACATATAAAGCACATGAAACCAGTTTTTAGGAACCAGATACCATTTCATTCATTGATTGATGTTAGAACAGTTACATTGGTCTATACAGAACATCTGAACTTACTAAATTTCTGACGAGATGAGCATGCTTGTGACAGTTGGTGAATCTGCAATAGGTATGAATATTGGAAAGCTTCACCCCTCAAAAAGTGGTCCAAAAGACCAACTGGATTATAGTAAAACAAAGGAGGCAGCTTATGAATAATCACATTTTAAAGGCCACCTGGGTTGCCACCAGTGTGGAAAAGGGTCTTCCACTTGGGGCAGAGCCTCAGAAAGTTTTCTTCTCAGGAAGCAGGCCAGGCTATTTATAATTGTTCTGCTTGTCTACAGATGTGGATGGAGCCAAGACCTGGAAATTGACCCCAGGGGTTTGAGTCACAGTTCGAAGCAAGCTCACTTCAATCCTGAGGGCTCAACTCAGCTTATTTGTTGCCGCTAAGATGACCTTCATCTTCCATCCCATGTGTCTTGATTTAAAAATTTCCTTGGAAACTCAGCGAGATTTGAACAGAGCCTCTTCCCTCACAAAGGCCAGTGAAATCCATGTGGTTGAACCATAATATTATAAAAGCTTTCTAAGAGTAAAGGAGTTTTCATTTCAAACACTGCATTTATATAGTAATGTAGTCATGGCCTGCTGGAACTGTAAAATAATGCTCTTCAGGAAGGGAAAGCCAAAATATCATGAAGGACAGCAAGCCAGACACGTTGCACATGTGTGCACACACATACACACACAGATGATGTGTTCTATTTGTGTAGTTATGGCTTGCCACAACAGTTCAGCAACATGGTGTGAAGAGTACCCCTGAACACAAAGCATATGATGACATTTAAATTCCCATTTGCATCCAGGTTACCCAATAAGTATTTTCCATGACACTTAAATATACAAAGTTTCTTTTTAAAATATGCATGAAAATGTCTTATTTTTTCAAGAACAAAAAATATTCAGAGTCACATCTTCACTTATAACATGTTGGGATTATCTTTCTGGTTCTTATATACAAGCTAATGAGAATGTTAGGAAATACTTCAAATGAGCACACAAGACATGAATGTGCCTCTCAGATACCAAGCACACACATACACACACTGTAGACCAGGCAGAAGAAAGCTCTGGCAAGTCTCAGGGGTATTTTTCAAGTCTCAGTTAAATGACATTGAAAAAAACAGGTGGAGTCATTGTTAAACTGCATTAGGTATCAGAGGACATTATGAATATTTCCCTCAGCAAAAACTACATCAGTCCTTGGCATTTGTCAGTGTGGAGTGGAGAAAGGCCCAATGAACATGGGCTGTTCCTTTTTGAAAAGCCATCAATGTTTACTTAGATTCGGCTATCATTTCTGGCCTGTAGACTGGTATAATGCAGGTTAACCAAAGACTCCAGATCTCAATATTTTAATGAGAGAGAGAGAGAGAGAGAGAGAGAGAGAGAGAGAGAGAGAAGAAAAAGAAATGCACAAAGCAATCCAATTATTTCTTCAGTCAATACTAAGGAACACCTTCAGAAAAAAAGGAAAAGGAATAAAAAATATACACTTAAAAGCCAGCTTGACTGAAGTGTTCTCGGAAGTTTTTTGAACAGAAATTTGTGTTTTCATATGTATAATGGTTACTGCAACATCTGAAAAGGTTTGCCATTGCCAAGCCTCCAACTAAATTTCATTGAAAAATCCTGATATAAACGGTCTCATCTGCATGTAACAACACCACTTGCTCCAAAATTAGGTCATAAAGGTCAAAACACTGCTTCACAAAGTTATACAGTTGGACAAATGAATTCAACAGACTAATATTTATACTATCATGTAATAATGTAGTTATTATAATATGGTTTCATAATACAGAATGCCTTTCCAGTGGCATGTTTTGAATCAGAAAACATCTACATTTTTATTAATTTATGTCTTAAAAGTATAAAGAAGTACAATTCAGAAGCTCACATTTAATTCAACTATTTTTTTAGAAAGAGAAAGAGCCCAAGCAGGAAAGCGAAAGCCAGAGTCAGAGAGAGTGGGAGAGGAAGGGGGAGAGGAGGAAAGCAGGGAGAGCAAGGAGAGAGAGGAGAGAGAGAGAGAGAGAGAGAGAGAGAGAGAGAGAGAGAGAGAGAGAGAAACAATAACAATCTCAGCCATAATCACAACATCCACCATCACAACAACTACCACCACAAGAACAGAAAACAGTTTCTTCTTTGAAGGACCCAAAGGATGTGTCACTCAAGTGACCAAGTGTACCAAGGGGAAACATTTTAAGTGTCTTCCAATCCCAAGTAGCCTTGTGAGCATGATATCTGCACTGGGCTCCCTTTTGATGTATGAATTTTATCTAGAAATAATACTACTTCAACAATCTTCAGAAGCACTCCAGTGAAAATAGGAATAAAAGCAGCAATTTGTAGAACTGAATAATTGTAAAGGATTTCATCTCAGACATTTCTTTTTGTAAAATATCCAGAGTAGAATCATCCAGGCAGAACACTATGTGACAAATTGTCTTGAGACAGAATAAATCTCATTTATAATATTTGTGGGTGTATATGATTGATTAGGGAGGATGGTTTTGAAATAGGGAATCACTGGATAATGATGGACACAATTCTAGCTCTCTGTATCCATGCAAACCAGTCCATTGTCTTTGGGGACTCCAAATCCCTGTGCAAATGTAATGTCAATTAAATTGGCCCCACATGTTACCCCTCTCCAGTCAGGACTTACAGTGCAGGGATCAAATACCGCTACAAACTTTGTTATTGTGCTGGCCACAAAAAGAACTGCAGGGGCAAAAGAAAGGCCAGAAAGAAAGAATAAGACACATATCTCCTCCAGGGATAACATTGGACCATGGGCACAAACTTGGACATAACACAGAAATGTAAAGAAAAATAGGATTTTAGGGCAAGTTTGCCAACCTTTCCAGATGTGAACCTCTCATTAGCTACAGAAGATGCACAGGACCAGGAGAACAGATTCTTTGAGACTTTCTATTCTACTCTCAGGGTGATTTATGATGAGGAGCTCTAATAAAAAAGATATGTGTGTGTTTTTAATGAAAACCTCATTCTCTTAGAAAAATATTAAATAGTTTATGCTTTCTTGTTAGTGACCTTGGCTTTCTTTAAAAAGGGAATTATTTTGGTTTAGATGATTATTTCTGAATATTAATTATGTAATTGATACAGGAGGGATTCTGGTTGAATTTAGAGCTAGGACAGTAAATAGGTATTTTTAACTAAAAACCTATGTTAAATTAATAACTTCAATATCTAATAACTAATGGAAAAACCGTCTGAACAACATTAGGGAGAGGAGGAGAATTACTGAGTTTCCATATTATGAGAAAACAACCCACTATATTTTGGATGTGCTATTCTCCATAGATACACTCATGTTCCCTAACTACACAAAGGCTACCAATTAGAAGAAATGACAGTAAATAATTTATCCATTTTAGATTTACATGTTAGAAATACCACTAGCATGTTTAAAAATAATAACAATAACTTTCACCTATGCTTATTTTAAACAAATCACGAGGATTTTCTAAGTACTTATTTCACTTCCATTTTACCTTCAGGATGTGGAGATGATGAAACTACCCCCACTGATCCACCTATGTTTTGGGCTCAAAAGGTATTCATTTTTCTTATCTATCTCCAGCTTAAATCTCGTGTCTCTAGGGCCTCATCATAAATTACCTATATTTACAGGGGATTGATGCATTTTTTAAAATGATGCAATAGTTTGACATTGAAGTATATGTATGTGTGTGTCCAAATCCTTTTTGACTGGCTGCATTCAGTACTGTGTTGGAGCTGGCAGATTCAATCTCCCAGCTTTGTGTGCATCTCTCCCCAACTCTCTGTTCAATGACATCATAGTTAGCAGCTTGAAATAATATGTGGTGGGAGTATTGATACCACAGAAATTGGCAAATGCTACAAATCAAGTGTTTTATCTTCTCAGAGGGATTATTGTGAAACATTTCACCAATACACTACTGGCTGCATGCCAGGCTGACCAAAGGAGAAGCTGGCTCTTGATCTGGACAACATAGCACTAACATAGTCCCTTTTGGAGTTCCTCCAATTTGGCCTCTTTCCCAGGGGCTCCTCTTCCACTAATTTCATAAGGACTGCAGAGCCACAGAAGGACATGAGCATTTGGGATGTATTTGGCTACTCATAGTCACCCCACTGGGCTCTACTCCCAGAAATGTTTCTATTGGGTAGCCACATGTATGATGCATGCCAAAACCAAATAGGTTAAGCATTTGCAGTTCTTATTAAACTCTGAATATGGCAGGTGACTTCCTGCTACAGAGGCTGGAGAACAATGAGTCCCTCAGTAGGAACAAGCTATCCCAAGCTCAAAACATCCACTGGGGCATTCTTTTAAAAAATGTATTTTTTATTGATTTCAGAGAGAAAGAGAGAGATAGAAACATCAATGATGAGAGAGAATCATTCATCATCTGCCTCATGCATGCCCCCCACTGGGGATAGAGCCCAAAACCCAGGCATGTGCCCTGACCAGGAATCAAACCGTGACCTCCTGATTCATAGGTTGACGCTCAACTACTGAGTCACACTGGCCAGGCAACTGGGACATTCTTCAGGAGGTTTCCCACAGTTGGTCTGCATGCTGCTGCTGCAAGTGCTGGCAGGCAATGGGTTTGCCACTGCAGCATCTTGCCAGAGGCCTGGTATCAGAGAAGCTTCCTTTGCTTCCCCCTTCCCTCCTCAAAGTTTGGTATAAATCAAAGAGCCCCCCCCAAAAAATTGAGGTCACTGGCAAAAGAGTTTGAAATTTTGAATAAAGTTTATTAAACACCATTAGTCTACACTGCACAGTTAATGAAATAGCAAAGCTCTACTCTCTTAGAAGAGTAATGATTTATCATGGATCAGAAAAGAAGTTCAGTGTTCCCTAACCCAATGTGAGCCTGATGGATGATTCATTAACATCTCATGTCAGAAGCAGAAAGGGGAAAGAACTGCAGCCTGGCCTGAAGGGCTTCCCTACACTCCACCCCCACCTCCAGCCCACTCTACACTCCCCACAATATAATTTTTTTGAGTCACTAGTTTGCATAGGAAAATGTGATGCTCTTGGTAAAGAGAGCTTCTAGATTTGTGAGGAGGAGAATGAATGGAAAGGGAATTAATACCTTTTATTTCCCAGAAAATATCAGACGGTAGGATTAATGTCTGAGATAGCCTACCCAATTAGCCTCCTGCAAGGGTAAGTGCTGATTATCAACACGCAGATACCACTTCTATTGTTGGGGTTTGCTAACACTGAAGAGAAAATGAATCAGATTTTGATTATGAGAACAAGGCTGTGCCAATGGAAATGAGAAACAACAACAACAAGAACAAAGAACAGAAGGACAGGGAGAAGGAGGAGGAGAATAAGAAGAAGGAGGAGGAGGAGGAGGAGAAGAAGAAGGAGGACAAGAAGAGGAGGAGGAAAAGAATTTAGTCTACCAGCTGCATAACATAGTAGTGACAACTGGCTCAATATTTTTCCCCACAGAATTGAATTTAGGGGCACTGAATCAACCCATTAATTTGATATTTTGTAGCAATACCATCTTGCCACACATTTTCTTAATGGGTATAGTGATGCTTCTCCAAACAAGGAGTTCATTACATTACTGAGTAGTCCTACCCAGTGATCCAGTTTGGTTCTCCCACCTGCCAAATAATGCAGGTGAATTTCATCATGTCTGTTGAGAAGTATGTGAGGGTTTTACCCTCACAGCTAAATTAATTTTGCCTTCAAAAATGCTTTTCAACTTCATAATCCAACTTCAACCTCTGGGATGCAAATTCAAATGAAACAAAATCTGAATTAGAAACCTTTGGGAAAGATACAATAGAAAAGATATCTTTCCAATTTAGATACAATCCAATGCATTTAATGATGCAATGTCCAAATGAAAGCCCATCAATTTGAAAATTCAACAAAACACATTTTAGCAAATGGTTTCTAATTTAGAAACTTGGTTATTGAATGAAGGTTTGAATCTTTTTGTCATTATATGGAAAAAAATGCATCCCAGCCTCAAGTCTTTTAAAAGTTAACAGTAGCTAATCTGCTTTTCCAATTATATCATCCAAATATAAAACAACCAGCATTTTTCCAATGAGATTGTAAATAAATAACAGACTAAAGTCTGGCTAACAACATGTTTATGGCTAAATTCTACCCTGAGGACTAGTATACCCTTTTCAAATTAATCCTACCTACCAAACTCAGACAGTAATATGCCCAAACCACTAAAAAACCCAAAGTCAATGAAATATACAAAGCCAAGCCAACATCATAACACAAACATGTCAACTCTCTGTGGTTGGAGTTTGAATAACTAATGAAGCCATAGTGGTGGCTTTACCCGGGTCACTTTGCAGGACTGAAATCATTCTGTGTACTTGCACAGGTAGAGCTGCTCATTGTTCTGGTCATTATCCTACTTCTGTGTGCTTATTGAGATGTATCTCACCAAGCCTCCATCAAGGTCTCAAGGAAGAATCTCTCATTGCCAACCACATGTCTTGCATCCCTCACACAAACTGGTACACTGAAGAGATTTACTGACAAACTATCTCAGTCCCTCAAATAGCTGCACATCTATGATACACATCACCATTTATAATGTGATGAATAGAGTGCCTAGAAAACAGCAACGACCCTTAATAATGAAATGGAAAGAAACCTCATCTCTAGGGACAGGAAGGCAAATTATCCTCCATGTTTAATTAGTTTCTAAGCTGCTTTAAAAATGGGTATACTAAATAATCTTGTGGTGATCCTAAGCTCGACTGTCAGATTTAATAATTATGTTGCTGACTTGGCACACACTACCCTCAGCCACCAGGGATGACATCAGGAAGCAGGATTCTCTGCTACCTCCCTGTTGTATGTAAAGTAAACATAACAACTTACTAAAACTAGAGCTATAAGTCTTACATCCATGAGGCAATATGCTTGCTTTCTTGGGAAATTGCCCCTAGCATTCTAATATCTATTTTCCAGTGGTTTTATTTCTAGTAGAATCTGCTCCTAAATCCATGATCATCTCGGAATGTGGTCTAGGTTGAATTTGTAAGGCAAGCCAATGGGCTTAATTATACAGGGTGAGGCAAAAGTAAGTTTAAAGTCATGAGTACATGAAACTTAGACTTTATTCTTATATCATTATTTATTAACTAGAAGCCCATTGCAGGAAGATTTCTGCAAGAATAGGGCTTCCTGAGCCTGAGCAAAGCAAAGAAGGGTGTGAAGCCCACCAAGGCAGGCTTTGCTCCCTTCTCTGTTGCCTCAGCTCCCTCCCTTCTCTGTCGCTTTGCTCCCTCCTGTCTCCACAGTCTCTGCTGCCTCGCTCCCTCCCGTCTCTGCTGCCTCGCTTCCTCCCATCTCCACTGCCTTGCTCCCTCCCTTCTCTGCCACTTGGCTCCCTTCTGCAGCACTTGGCTTCCTTCTAGGCTGTCTTTAGTCTTCGCTCCATGCCTGTGTATACAAATTAACTGCCATCTTGACTGGGTTAATTTGCATATCGTTGCTCTGATTGGCTGGTGGGCATGGCTTGGCTGGTGGGTGTGGCTTAGGTGTCTTGCAGTGATGGTTAATTTGCATATTACTCTTTTATTAGATTAGATTATTGTATTGTTTTCCATATGAACAACTATAAACCTACATTTGCCCCAGCCTGTATAGTAATAGTCATGCATTCTACCTGGTAAGCCATTAAGATAACTTGGGTCAATGCAAAGCCATAAGCTTAATTTGTATATATGACACCCACCTTGGGCGATTGAAGTCTTTCATATTATTATTTTCCTCATTTAAGAGACTCAGAAAAGATTCTCTGAGGTTTCACTTATCTCTGTGTGTCTGCATGTGGTAGTATTGTAGCTGAGACTGTGAATGTAAAGCTCAACCACACTGGGAGCATAAAAAGTGCTGGGTTCAGTTACTGGGACATTCCCATAAGTCATTTTAAAAATGTGGCCTCAGCCATTGGAGTAAACTTTCACAATCTTATTATACAACAAAGGACCTTAAACTCAATGATGACCAGAGAAGAGCTTAGGTCTGGCTTTTTTGCAACTGTGGTGATATCTAACCTTGACAATAAGAGTCCAGAGTGATCCTTTGCTGTTCCAATCACAAACTTGCATGAGTTGGTTTAAAATTCATACAAGTTTTCATCTTTCATGTGCATATACCTATTATTTAACTTGTCATTAACAGTGAACAAAATTCAATAACTCAGCAAATTAAAGGCTATGAGGAATTACATATCAGCAGGTAATTATACAGAACTAATGCATGGATATTGTCTAGCACATGTGGGGAATTCTTCTGGTGAGCTGGAATACCAAAGATGATATTTACATTGTAATGTTTAGGGCCATGAAATGGATGTGCAGGGTTGTAAGGGGTGGGGATAATTGCAACTGATCTAAAAATATCCAAATTGGGTGAACTGTTCCTAACCTTCAGGATTTTTTCAAAAAATCCTAGGTTGAAGCATTGCCTCCAGGCTAATTTTTTTTGAAAGGCTAGCTCTACTACTTAAAAAATGTGGACCTATCTTTGGAATTTTAATGGAAATGACTCATATTAATAGAAACCTGAATAAAATCAGTGATTGTATTTCAGTTAAAATCTAATGAGCCCCCCAAAAAAGGAAAAGAAAAAAATAGAATAGAAAATGAAGAAAAACAAACCTTGTAAATAGAGATTGGGGCTAGTAATTGGGGAAGCCCATATTTAAAAACCACTAGAAAGCAAACTGTATATTATTATTTCTAGGTAGTGACAACTTGATCTTTGTTTCTAGAGATTTGAGCACAATGCAATAAAAAATCCTGCCAATTTTGAACCCACCTACCAGCATTTTAGTTACTAGGGAGTGCACTCACGAAACTACCCCCCAAGAGGAGAGCTTTATACAAAGAGAATTCCAGGTGAATATTTACATTTAAAATTATGGAGTTAAAAAATAGTTATGTTATCTAATGCCTTAAAGTTGTCCAAACAAATGTTGCCACTCATGATTATTAAAATTTTAAAAATAGGGAATCAGGGAGAGAGATGCTAACAAAAATGTCCTCTGGTGCTTGCCACAGTATTAAGAGTGGCATTGCTATTCTTATTTATTTTCTTAATGCATGATTTTATGATATTGCTACAACATCTAACTAAGAAATTTTGACAACGAAAACGCTCACCCGAAGATCAAGTCTATAGGAACCACAAAACTTTAACATTGGATTTTGAAATACATTATTTTCTGGATATAAGAATATAGTTTGGGGAATGGCTATTCCTGAAAATTTGTATACTTGCTGGATATATATATATATATATATATATATATATATATAATGATTTCATTTCTCAGGAACCTGTTATTGTAGCAAGTATTTTCCATTCTTTGTTTTGGGTTGTGTGGATGTGTCATTTCATCCAGCACAAAAGGATGGTAGGATCTAATAAATGCATACAAAATACTAAAAAATGACTAAGTAATAGAACATATACTGTTCTCAAGTTATAGTGTCCACTTACAATGGTTTCTATTTTTTCACAGATATCAAGAAAAGCACAAAAACAAACATAAAGAGAACTTTCCAAATGAGTGGCATTCCACCAGTAACCATTGATACTCTGGTAGAGGTAGAGTGATAGATGGTAATGCTGGAGAAGGGGAACATCCACTACAACAAATGGGCATCAATGCGCAGCCAACACAGTCCCTGGCGAACGTAGCGGACAAGATTGGTCATGCTGCTGTGCTGGGTCAGAGGCCCCATCAATGTGTCCAGATCTCCAAAGAATTCTGAAAATCAGAGCAGATCTTGGTTAGACCTTTAAATGACATCATGAAAGTATGAACCAGATTGCTTAAGCTGACTTCATGCAACAACAAAACCATGTGGACATGGGAAAATTTATTCATTGTTTATCCATTCATCAAAAATGTATAGAGTACTTACTAAGGGACTAAAGCCCCACCTATCTAATAAAAGAGTAATATGAAAATTAGGCATCATTCCGTCACACTGATGGCTACCCCCATAGCCACAAGATGGTGGCACCCATAGCCACAAGATGGTGGCAGTCAGTCTGGGTCAGCCCTGCCACTGAAGTGGTCAGGCCTGTTAGCCAGGCAGGTGGTAGGGGTGACAGGGGGCCCCAGGGGTGGAACAAGTAATCAGAGGGAGCTGGGGGGTCCACTGCCCAGGCCAGAGGCCTTTGCCAGAGGCCTCAGACATGGCCAAGGGTGGAGCTAGTGATTGGAGCGGGAAGGGACAGAGCTAGTGATCAGAAGGGTATGAGGGTGCCCTACCCAGGCATAAGGACTGGGCCAGAAGCCTCAGGCCTGGGAAGGGGCAAGGCCAGAGATCACAGGGGCCTGGGCTCTGCAGAGCCAGTGATCAGAGGGGCAGGGGCAGAGCCTGAGATCGCAGGGATCTGGGCACTGGTGGAGCCAGAAAAGCAGGGGTCTGGGGGTCCCCTGCTCATGCCTACAGCCTTGGCCAGAGGCTGTAGCGGGAAAGGGGCGGAGCTGGTGATGGCACAGGCCTGGGCTCTGTGAAGCCGGCGATCTGAGGGGCTTGGGGGTCCCTTGCTCAGTCCTGCATCCTTGGCCAGAGGTTACAGGCATGGGCAGGGGTGGAGCTGGTATTGGAGGGGCAGGGGTGGAGCCAGTGACTGGAGTGAACTACAGAGGAAACACCTTTTCTTTTTTTTCAAATTTATTTTATTGATTTTTTTTACAGAGAGGAAGGGAGAGGGATAGAGAGTTAGAAACATTGATGAGAGAAACATCGATCAGCTGCCTCCATCACACTCCCCACAGGGGGTGAACCCACAACCAAGGAAACATGCCCTTGACCAGAATTGAACCTGGGACCCTTTAGACTGCAGGCTGATGCTCTATCCACTGAGCCAAACTGGTTAGGGTGGAAACACCTTTTCTTACTGCTCATTGGCTAAACTCTGTATGCCACTGGTAATATTCTTAGTAAATTGGGTAATAAGAATCCAAAAAGGTGATCTACAGTTTTTTCACCACACTCCTGGAGAAAAAAAATGAAGGTCCACTACTGGAGGGCTAAGAAATGTCATATCCTGCCCTAGCCAGTTTGGCTCAGTGCATAATGCCTCAGCCTGCTGACTGTAGGGTCTGGGTTCAATTCTGACCAATGGTGTGTACTTAAGTTGCAGGCTTCTCCCTGTCTGGGGCCCAGGTGAGGGCATATGCAAGAGGCAACCAATCAAAGTGTTCCTCTCACCCTGACTGGTTTGGCTCAGTGGATAGAGCGTCGGCCTGTGGACTGAAGGGTCCCAGGTTCGATTCCTGTCAAGGGCATGTAACTTGGTTGTGGGCACATCCCCAGTGTGGGGGGTGTAGGAAGCAGCTGATCAATATTTCTCTCTCATTAATGTTTCTAACTCTCTATCCCTCTCCCTTCCTCTCTGTAAAAAGTCAATAAAATATATTTAAAAAAAAAAAAACCTTTAAATTTGAAAAAGAAGTGTTTCTCTCACTTTGATGTTTCTCTCTCTTTTTCCCTTCTCTTCTACATTCTCTAAAAAATCAATTGAAACATATAATTAGGTGAGGATAAAAAAAAAAGAAAGAAATGTCATATCCTATGAAAGACACATCTTGACAATGCCTTAAGAAAGTTGTCAGTTTTTTCATGGTGAAGGGACTGGAGACAGTATTGATGAAAAAACCTTGGTGGCTGCAGTGACTGGCAGTGGCTGCAGTAGTAGGGTGATGGGGCTGATGGCTTCCCCTGATTAGACTGGTTGCCTCCCACAAAGGGAGGCCAGACTGACTTAGGCCCACTCCCCAAGGAGAGCAGGGAGTGGGCTTAAGCCATCAATAGGATACCTCCTGAGAGCTCCCAATATGTGAGAGGAGGCAGGCTGGGCTGAGGAACCTGCCCAGTGCATGAATTTTGTGCACCGGGCCCCTAGTCTAATCTAATAAATGAGTAATATGCTAATTATTTCACTCCACTATACCTCAAGGCATACCCACCAGGCAATCAGAGTGACTATATACAAATTAACCCAACCAAGATGGTGGCCAGCAGCCACAGAGCTAGAGCAAAGAGGAAGCTTCCTTGCCCCAGTTATGGAGGAAGCTTCCTTCCTAGGCAGCCTGTGGCCTCCACTTAAGGCAATAAAGTTTCAATTATAGAAGATAAACCTCAGATACCTGCTTCCAGTCAACCTCACTGGGAGCTTGTGTCACTGGGGGCTGTGGCCAGCCTGCAAACAGCCATCAGCCCCTCACCCAGGATGGCCACACCCTCATGGGGTGAAGATCCCAGCTGGGGGTCATGGCCAGCCTAAAAATGGCCCTCAGACCCTCACCCAGGCTGGCCAGGAACCCAGCAGGGACCTCCACCCTGAACGGGCCGTGACCTACCCACAAAGAGCCATCAACCTCTCACCCAGGCTGGCCCGGCACTCCAGCTGGGACACCCACCCTGAAGGGGCTGCGGCCAGCCTGCAAACAGCCCTCAATGCCTCACCTAGGCTGTCCAGGCATCCCATCAGGGACCCCTACCCTGGAGGGGGTGTGACCAGTCTGAAAACAGCCCTCAGCCCCTCACCCAGGCTGACCAGGAACCCCAGAGGGACCCCTACTCTCATCTAGGACACCCTTCAGGGCAAACCAGCCTGCCCCCACCCATGCACCAGGCCTGTATCCTATATAATAAAAAGGTGATATGCAAATTGACCCTAATAGCAGAAAGACTGGAAATGACTGGTCACTATGACACACACTGACCACCAGAGGGCAGATGCTCAATGCAGGAGCTGCCCCCTGGGAGTCAGTGCACTCCCACAGGGGGAGTTCTGCTCAGCCAAAAGCCAGGCTGACAGCTGCCAGTACAGTGGTGGTGATGGGAGCCTCTCCTGCTTTCTCAGCAGTGCTAAGGATGTCCGACTGCAGCTTCGGCCTGCTCCCCCCTGGCAAGTGCACATCCTCTGAGGGTTCCTGGTCTGCTAGAGGGATATCTGAGTGCCAGCTTAAGCCTGATTGCTCAGGGAGCGGGCCTAAGCCAGCAGGTGGACATCCTCCGAGGGTTCCCAGACTGTGAGAGGGCACAGGCTGAGCTGAGGGACCCTCCCCCGAATGCACAAATTTTTGAGCACTGGGCCTCTAGTGTGTATATAAAGCACTATTATTTTGAACTCTTTGTAGCGTAAAAAGGTTTGTGTTATGGTGATTAATAAAACACAAATTCATTTAAATCTGCTAATTTGTAGTAATATTTTCTAAGACAGCAATTCTAAAAGTACATTACAATCCTGTGGAGGTTTGTGACACACATACACACACACACACATCTCTATATGTATATATTATATATTCTATATCAGTGTATTTGCCTATATACTAGTATTTATGTTTATGTAATAAACATAAATATACATTTGAAATATGCACATAAATGATATATAAATATATATTTAAATATATTTTGTATTATGTATTTAAATTACATTTTTATTTAGTATAAATTTATATTTAGAAAGGGATCCTTATACACAAAATGGTAGAAAGCCATGGTCTATATGATAGCAAGCTGTTTGTTATTCTATGTGGTATTGAATGGAAAATATTATCTTTTCATTTTTGTCAAGATAAACTGAGTTTACTAAATTTTCTTAGCATGATGTAGACATAGCCAGTGAACCTGGACAGTAATTATAGCCACCAGCTTCTAAAACGTGCAGAAGGCATCTGATTTTGTGTTATTGTTTCAGGGAAGGAAAATGACCTTCAAGTATGTGTTACATAACAACTCTCCCTACCCCCCAGGACACTGATAGTAGGAATTCCCAGCTGAGTTTCCGCCAGTTGACTGGGAGAAAGGGAATTACTGGTAGAGGTAGAGTGATGGATGGTAATGCTAACCAATGTAACCAGAGTATTAGAATTTCTGCTTTGGGGGTGTAGGTGAGGGTAGGGGTTGTGGGAAAGACTATACTATGTCTGGAAACTATCTAGGTGTCCCCTTTACATGTCTAAATTAATTTGTCTCACACTGCGTTGATCTTGGTTAGGAGAGGGCTCTCTGCATCACCTTTGTTAGCTTCCCACAGGGAAGTAGCTTTAACCATGAGGAAATCATACCTGTGCTAGTTAGGGTTGAGGTATTTGGAGAGAGGCTGGATACTACGGTAAAGTGGTCAGGGTGCTCTCTTGCCTTCTTGAAAAACAATTTCCATGCATAGGTTATATGCGCTTGATTTTCCAGCAGATGGTATTTCACTAAACAGTGAATTTTTTCCTCGTGTTATGTGTGGTATGTGGGCTCCTTTTCTAGGTATCAACTTCATTGATTATGTGATATTTTTAACCTGTACTATGCAATAAAATTAATTTATGCTGATAAAAGAGTAAATTACTATTATTAGCATCTAAAATATGTTATTATATAGTACAATACTAAAGGACATGTTAAAGGACCTACTCATTGTTGAATGAATGTGAGCAGCATGTGAACCAGGATTTCCCATGGGTATTCTTAACTAGATATCCAGGTCATCATTTTAATAACTGCTTCTAGCAAGCAGCTGGGGAGGTAGGGTACAGGGCTTCTAGACCAAAGGCCGGAGAGTAGAATCAGCTCCATTAATCCATTTTAGCATTAGAATCTTTGAAATAAGTCATCTGCAGCTGCATGGGTGGATACGCATGGGGCAGAAATGAAGACCTCCCACTGAGAGAGCCAACCTTACCCATTACACAATTGGGTAGAAAAAGGTGAAAGTACACAGTTGTCTCTAGACAGAGTACCAATCCAAAGAAAAGTGCCTCAGTTTCCCTATCTCTGTGTGGCCAAGACAGATGTGGGAAGAATCCCCAGCTCTAAGCACTTCAGAAATGACAAGTGTGTGAAATTCAAGACTACAAAAAGAAGATTCCAAACAGGTCTTCTCCCCAGCCCACTGAACAACAGTGTGGTGATTGTGGGGGAGGGGAGAGTGGATATGGAAGAGGGTATAGAGGGGATAAATGGTGACAGAAAAAATAAAAGAAAAATAAAATAAATTACCCTAATGTATTTTAAAAATGGATGTAATTATGAAGGAAATCCATAAATATTGAACTGCCATCCAATTATTCATACAAAATAAGATAGTGTTGGAGGCAGATACTCTTGCCAAGTTTAAAGATGCTTGTGCCTTTGCTTGCAATTCTTATTATTATTATTATTATTCTTTTTATAGAAATGGAATCTTGGAAGTAGCTCATAGATTTAAATAACTTGCCTGAGGTCCCCCAGCCAGTGCATGACCCACGCATGTATAAATGATCGGGCTTCAAAAATCTGCAACCTTCCTACTCTACTAGAACTGTTTCTGTGCATACTCAGCAATAGCAGTAAAGATGCAGCGTGGAGGAGGGCTGGGAAGGCTGAACCTCATTTCATAATTAGACACTGAAGAGTACAGCCCCAGAGATTAGAGAAGCAGCTTTTGAGACAGAAGAAATGCAGACCAGAACCCTAGGGCCAGAGTAGAAAAGAAAAGATAGCTACCTGGGCTCTCAGAACTCTGAGGCTTGGGAGAAAAATTGGGCTAGGAAGTCTAGTAAGTCCTTTGGAGTCAAACTCAAGAGAACTTCCATCTGAACCTAGGTGGCCTCCAACCCCAACCTGAATCCATGAAAACACTATCACTCATTGCACTGCTGGTGACCCTGTAGCACCCAAGTACACTCCACGAAGCTTGCATTACATCATATACAAGCAACAGCCATTGGACCATGCAGGATACTAATTCTTCCCTATTCCTGACCAGACAGTTCTACTACTATAAATTGCTAGGCACCTCTTTGCAGTCTGATTCCAAAAAGCCCACATCTATCCCCATCTTGATTGGTGTTTTTGCTGTCTATGGTTCCTGGGCCAAAATCAGCAAAGTCAAATGAATGGACAGGGCAAACGTGCTATATATTTTCACTTTCCACCTTCACTAACATAGTGAGGCTTCATTGTGAACTGATGTGACAACGAGGGCCGTAGACAGCAGCATGAATCACCAAAGTTCATTTATTCACCTTCTGGTATAGTAGGATCTTCCTTGCATTTGTTTTGTAGAAAAATTATGTTACCATGAACAGAACCTTTGCTATAAGTGTGTTAAAAATACTAGCTGAACTTTGTCCCTTGCCTCTAAATTCAAGCTACATTATGTACTCACTGGAGCTACCGGTTATAATGAAGGTAGAAGGCCTTAGTTCAACCTCACCTCCTCCTCTTTCCCCCAGAAAGATTAAAGTTGACAACAAAAGCTGACAGGATCATAATAAATTTGAAAATTATTCTCTTTTTTTGCCTGATTCTCTGTGTGTTGATCCTTACAATTGAATGATAATCTGATATAGTCATTTGCCAACATATCACAGATCAGATTAGTTTAAGCTTTAAAAAATACTTAAATCCAAGACTTTTTCACTTTCTAAAAAAAAAAATTGGTCACTGTGTCAGCACAGAGGTAACCCACTATTCTCTATCTAAGCCCTGAAAATCAGAGACAGAAAGATAAGGCCACCAGGAAAATTCAAGCTCTTCAAAGCACGGTTGATTTCACAATGGGTAGAACAGATGAGCATACCTTTATTCTCTCTTGTCAGTTTGTCAGCCATGTCCCAGTGTTCATAGCCCCGTAACACATTGCTAGTGATGTTGACATGGCTAGCAGCCATATGGTGAATACGCTGGGGAATGGTGACTGGGCCATTGTTATAATTCCCCATTGCATCAATGGGAGATACATTGTTGAGACACATTGGAGATGAAGTGTTCCTAGGGAATGGGAAGAGATAGGTTTTGTTAGGCTAGTTGAGAAGAGTAACAATGGGGTCTAGACCTCCTTTATCACATAGGGACCTTCTCAGAACACCACTTGCCATAGTGAAGTTTAGCATGGTGAACATATATGAAGCCCAAGTAGAATGGAGCTTGTTCCCACATTCCACTAACTCTTATCAAATGACATACTATAGTTTTTGCCAACACAGTAAGTTTCTCCAGATGCTCCAACACAGAGAAAGCTTATTATCTCCCCATTCCTTCCTCATCTGACCAACCCACACAGGGCTATAGTGCCAGGCTGTAGCATGAGCCCTTCTCCTTTTCTAATGTTAAATAATGAAGTCACACTGCCTTAAACAACCATTGATGACTCCATGCGCATTGCTACATTCATTTTTACATATAGAAAGAGCTGGTAAATATTTATCTGGCATTAATTCTACCTACAAATGTATTTCTTACTTTGAATATATATAACTGTCTATTTAGGTCCTTTGCCCATTTTTATTGGATTGTTTATCTTCCTTTTGTTAAGTTGTATGAGTTCTCTATAAATGTTGGAGATTAAACCCTTATTGGTAATAACATTGGCAAATATGTTCTCCCATGCAGTAGGTTTTCTTGTTGTTTTGTTGATGGTTTCTTTTGCTGTGAAGCTATGTTCATAGTGGCACAATTTACCATAGCTAAGATTTGGAAACAGCCTAAGTGGCCATCAGCAAATGAATGGATTAGAATACTATGGTACATCTATATAATGGAATACTATGCCGCTATAAAAAAGAAGGAATTCTTACCATTTGCAGCAACATGAATGGAACTGGAGAGCATTATACTAAGTGAAATAAGCCAGTTGATGAAAGAAAAATACCACATGATCTCACTTATTTATGGATAATAAATACCATTATAAACTGATGAACATAAATAGATACAGAAACAGAACAGCATTGAACAGACTGGCAAACTACAGCTGGAAGGCTGGGGAGGGTTGGGGGGAGTTAAGAGATCAACTGAAGGACTTGTATGCATGCATAGAAGCATAATCAATGGACACAAGACACTGGGGGTAGGGGATGAGGGGGGAAGGTCAAGGGAAAAAACTGGAGACTTATCTAACACTCTTTGTAATACTATCTGGTATGATGTTTTAGAGAAAGAAAAAGCTGAGAGCTATGATGATTTCTCTACCTGCTGCCACAATGGCTATTGGCATTTAGAAAACAATATTGGTCTATTATCAAAGTGTTTTGTGGAAACCAAAATGACTGGTTGTTACAAATGTAGTCACTACAATGAGAAATTTTAAAAAGTTTGCCAAGGAGCAGTGTTAGAGAAGCTGAAAAAAAGTAAGTTTCTGAAGATCTCTTTAGGATTCTTTAAGACTGCTACAAGGATGGCTGTTAATTGCTGCCTATTCACCTGTATGCTAGTTTATAAAGAGAAGTCTTTGGCCTTCCTACTTTGGGCATTACAGATATTTAGAGATAATTTTTATTAATTGTTTAATGTTAGCAACATGGAGTTACCTGCTGGCTGCATATAGCATGGGGGGAGGGCTGACATTAGATTGCCTTGCTGCAGAGTTCCTTTGGGATAGTCCCAAAGGCATGGGTGCCTTCCTGTACCCATGAGCAAGGTCCATGTTCACCGCTGGGCTCCCTATACTCATTCATCCAGACTGTAAAAGACTGCCCAGTCAAATTCAGCACTTGATTTTGACTGCACATTTGAGTGAGTGAGTAAAACAAATGGGAGTAAGCTGTGTTTGGGACTCCCTAAGTCTACTATTTGAAGGAACCTCATTCCTCAGAACACTGCCCTCCCCACACACACCTTCAAGGATCCCTATCTCATTCCCTCTCTCCTTTATCATCCACTGCTTTTGGCAAATCTAGATTTCCAAAGTGACTGTGTTACTAAGAGCTAACCCTGCTCATAGAATTGATCTGCATTCAGAGAGGCACATATAGAAAGGATCTGGGGGGAATGGCAATCACAAGGTACCAAAATGCCAAAGTGCTGCTGACTCAATCTAGAAGTAATTCAAATTGATATACTTGCCTCAAGACTAATGCAGGCTGTGCCTATAGCTACGTGACAGCTTTGTTGCATTTCTGCAAACATATTATATCTTCTGGTTTGTTCTAATATGAGGGGGAATATGGATCCTTACTTATTTTGCAATTGTCCTGATGTAATAGAGTGTGAAGGTTTTTCTGCTCTTTTTTATAATTTACTAGGGGCCCGGTGCACAAAAATTTGTGCACTCGGGGTGGAGGGAGTCCCTCAGCCCAGCCTGTGCCCTCTCACAGTCTGGGACCCCTCAGTGGATGTCCTATGATGGCCCCAGTCTTCCAGGCGCCTTTTGTGTGTGTGTGTGTGTATGTGTGTG
>PVJC01008604.1:0-30000 GCA_004026665.1 Murina feae
AAAAAAAAAAAAAAAAAAAAAAGTTAGAGAATTACCATGACTTTATTGATTCCAACTCTAGGTATATATCCCAAAGAAGTACAAACAGAGATTCAAAGAGATGCTTGTACACAAATGTTGATAGGTAGCCAGGAAGTGAAAATCCAAGTGTCTCTCAATGGATGAATAAATACATAAATGTGATATATTATTTAACCATTAAAAAGAATAAAGTGGCGGCACATGTTACAACATGGATGAACGTTGAAATCATATTAAGTGAAAGAAGCCAGACACATAAGGACTACTGTTAGGTTCTACTTATGAATTTCTGCTTAGGGTGGGGAAAAGCTCTGGAAATAACGGTGGTGAGTGTGCAACATTATGCATGTGCTAAGTGCTACTGAACTGTATGCTTTAAATGGTTAACTTATGATATGTGAATTTCAAATCAATAAAAAAATGTATATGGTTAGCATCTACAAGTATATAAAAAGTGAAATAGTAGATAAAGTACATTTGTTCTGTGAAGAAGATATGGAGGGAAAGAGAATTGATTAGGAACTAGAAAACCTAAAAACCTGGGCTCAAGCCCTAATTCAAACGTTACTAATTAGTCCACCTTAAATGAGTCATTTCCCGCATCTGAGCTTCAGTTTCCTTATGAAAATAATACAGATACTATCTGCTCTATTTAATTCTAAGACTGAGATTCAGAAAGTACATAGACAACCGTAACATACCAGAGAAAAGGTATTAACTACTATAATAAATGAAAAGTTGGAACTATTAAACCCCTCCCCCCAAAAAAGGATGAATATATGCTTTTTCTTTCTAATGTCTTATTTCTTACTTTAGATACTAGGCAAGATTTAGGCACATATTAGGAAACCATTCTGAGGGCTGGTGGAGGTTCAAGATGGTCCAGGTGATTCTTGGAGCACATCAGGTTGGGGAACCACATCAATTTTAGTCTGAATCTATAGTAGTGAACCCAGGCTAGATCAGATTCTGTTCTGCAAAGTAAGAAATATAAAGCCCTGCAAGGGTTCTAGAATCAATCTGTACTCCATAACTTTTAGATTATAAATGATCTGGAGATAGAATAGAACCACTTCAAAGCTTCACTAGTAATATGTGGAATGGGAAGAAGAACTTGAGTCTCTTTTGGTTAGAACCCTCAATAAATCAGGCTTCAAGTGTGAATGAAGAGAAGAAAACATTTTCTAGCTGTACAAGGCTTCCTGTATAGTAACATCTATTTTACCCACTACAAAAAGGAAAAATGGTTCACTTGAAAGAATTTACTTAAAAAATTAGACTCCTTAAAATATTTAATGGCAATCATTTTAAAATATGTTACAGAAATTATACTACCTAATTTACATTTTTATATAGTTAACACAATTAATATTTTCAACATCCCTTAAAAATTAAAGGGAAAATGCAAATGTGAAATAATATATTGGTTTATGGGATATCTGTTGAATCCAAACAAATGTGTATTTATAAGACTGAGCATATAGGTAATTTGTTAGGCAATGATAAATGTGTTCTGGGTAATCTGGTGTAGAAGGAAGGACACTGCATGATAAGATCCTTCACGAATTGAATTCTAGTCCAAGAATGGCCACTTACTCATCTATGTGATGTTGAGCTTTTCCTGTGACTCTGTCTCCTCTGTACAATGAGAGGATTAGGCAGTAGTTTCCAAAAAAATTTTTAAAGTTTTTTTTTATTTAAACTTTAAGCAGTAGAACCTTTTATTATGTTTTTAAATATATTTTTATTGATTTCAGAGAGGCAGGGAGAGGAAGAGATAGAAACATCAATGATGAGAGAATCACTGATTGGCTGTCTCCTGCATGCTCCCCACTGGGAATCACACGCACGACCCAGAGGTCGATGCTCAACCACTGAGCCATGCTAGCCAGGCAGAACCTTTTCTTTAAATGAACTCTTCCAAGAAGACTGCTATTTCAAATAAATAAACTCAGAGCTATTCTGTTTGAAGTAAGGTAAGAAACCCAGAAGCCTGTCTGCTTTCTGCTGCCTTATTGTCTTGGCAGCCCACAGGTGCCTCTGAAGAAGCTTTAAGGCTCCACCGAACACATGTGAAACCCAATGGCCAGATAAAGCCAAAGGTCTCTTTCTGTTCTAGTATGTGCTGATTTCATGAGTGTAAACATTTTCAAAGGTCCCATCTAACTTCTTTGGAGGAGTTCTTTAATTGTAAATATATTCTTGGCAAATAGAGAAGAAAAATTTCAGGTAAGTTTTCCAATCTTATTATTTATAAATGGACTAATTTACTTTACTACTTTATTAATCTATTTTAAGACTGCCATTAAATCAATTAATTTGATTAAAGGAATAGAGTTTCTACTTTTATATTTTGACATTTTTTTCTAATTGGTATGATTTGAATTTATTTCTTATTTTTAGCCCTATGTAGGAACAGCATTTTAGAGAAATATGTAAAAACACATACTGTTTTTTCCCCAGTAGCTTATTGTGCACTTAGATCTATTCAATCACTACTGGCAATCAGCACCAAATGCCAATCTACCCTCTGGTTAGGAGCTAACTTGCTGCTCTAACCCATTTGTATAAACCTTCCTATATACCTTAATCCTTCCAAATGCAACTGTGACACAAAGTATTACAGACTTTTAAAAACCTGTTCTCTTGAAAAAAAAAAAATTGTGGAGCATCAGTAACCAGATAGTATTCTCAAATTTCAGTGATCTAGCCCATGGAGCCATCCCCTATGCACAGTGCTCTGTTTCATGCAGTACATGGCTTTAGCTGCCCAAATCTTTTTTCCCCCCAATGAATCAGTAGAACAGTGAAGATCTCTCTTTTTTTTTTTTAAAAGCAGTGGCATATCAATGAGGCACAGATGTGTATTCCAACTCTGCATGGATGAGCACACTGTTCAATAGTGCTGGCTCACACGGTATCAGGGCGAGTTATCACTTCCCATGAAGGCACTCTTATCACCAGGACCCAGAGAGGTGGCTGCAAATCGCAGCCTTTTTATTTTCAAGGCAGTTCTGCTGAACATTCAGGCTTCAAAGATTCACACTTCCAAAACTCTATAAGAGTTTGTGAACGCTCAATTTGCCAAAACTGTTTACAGTGTAATTGGGCACCGTACCTGTGTCCATGAGATAGCGGAGGCGCTTCTCCACCAGCGCGGCACGGGTGTCAATTTGCTTTTGCTCATTCTCTAGTGCTGCCAATTCTCCTACAACATATTGACTGGTGTCTTTGAACCCTTTCTGTTAACGAGAACAAACAGGAAGGAAAAATAAAATCACTTGTAAGTTGCATTTTTCCTTTCTACAAACACTTAGTAAAGCACTTACCTAGAGAACCAAATACCCTTACTATTACCCTTAGTACCAAAAAGCAACTCCCTGTGATTCAAAGAATTTTCATGTTTAGGAAAACTTTTGTGAATAGAGAAAATCTCAACTGTTTAGTAATATATTTATAATTTAATACCAAGATTTGCCAGATTTGAAAAGTTAACACTAAGTCAGGAAAAATTCTCCTCACTGTTCAGTCAGTTATTTAAGCATGAACAAGGACAGAAGACAATTTTCCCCATGGTGAGTGCCAAAACAAACACCAATGACACCTTTAATTCAAAACTGTAATATACAAAACTGGAGTTTTACTAAAGAATTGTTTCTTAAAACATCTGTCCTGAAAAAATCAGGCAGATTCGTTCTTACAAAAAATATAAAATTAAAGAGAGGTTTCTTATTTTCATAATGGGTATACTATTTATAATGCTCTTAAAAAGGATAAAAACAGAAGTTTCATTTCTAATATCTCCAGTCTTCCCTCCAGCTGGCTCCTGTACTTTAACATGTCATTCTGTTGATGTGTTACTAATTATCGTAGCTGTGAATTCTAACGTGACAGGTGGTTTCAAACCTTGCTACATAGGATCTATGCAACTAGTATGCGGATTTGGTTTACTTTCCATTTGATTAAATTGGAAATTTAACCTTTTACAACCATCATGTTAAAAAATATTATCCTTATAAGTTTTATTTGAAGTAGCAGTTCTATTATAAAGTACCAGTATAGTAAATTCTTATTTTCATATTGTAAATTTAATTAAGGACAGGAAAGCTACAAATAGCTCCCTTTGGATTTAGAATACCTGTTTACCTTGTGGCAATTTTCGGGCTATGTTTCCTGGGTAGCTGAGAAATACTGAAGAACTGCTTAAGTGATTACTCTTAGCACCATCACTACTACAAACAGCACTTACAACATTATTTATTCAGAGAAATGAATGCGAGCAATCCTCTGTTGTCAAATCCCTTCCCTACTTAGAAGCATATTAATCTTTAAGAAACCATGAGGAATTATCCTTCGGTACTCCTTAAATAAGAAACAAATATCAAGAAATGTTATTTATGAGCATTTTTTAGAATTCTCAAGTTCAATAAACATGTCTAGCCATACGTATAACTTACATATCTTTATAAGTAGTAAATAATTTGTACTCATGTGTTAATTCAATTTATACCCCCTTATTGTTAAATTGATTATGGTAGGTGACAAAGTTGAAATATCTTAAGAAATCATAAAACTGGTAATTTCTCTGGGTAGTATGATCAAATAAGTCACAGTATTTTTAAAAAGATTCACACAAAAGAGATATCATTTTTTCTCAATATGATATATAACAGAAAAAAATTATAACAACAGAAGAAATGCTAATGGTAACTTCAAAATCTGGAATAATCTGGTGAATGGTTTTTGTACCTATCTTCCAGACAGCAGAGCATTTTCAACTTTTTCATTCCATCCAGAGGGTCAAAACACACATAGTGCTTTGCAAAGATATAAGAAAGCAGAAGTGATAAGCAACACATAGAACTTCATTGCTTTTACTGATTAATTCAGTTAAAAACCGTTTGTAATCAGATTTATTTACTGTGAGGATACAGTATCCTCACATATTCTGTAACTTAAAAAATTATACTGAATATTTCATCAGGATATTCCAGTGAGCTGCTCTATGTACTAGGTTCTTAGTACCGCAGCTTAAAAGTAAGTTCTTTAAGGCCCTAAAATGTAGTTGGTAATTCTGGATACACTTGTAAGTATTTTAAAAACCATCAAACACTGTTTTTACTATTAGTAGTAAAAACAATAAAAATATTTACACATAAAAAAGTAGCACCATTAAAGAGAGCTATGCTTCCGGACAAAAATTCAAGTTAAAACTTGTTCTTCCTGCTTCTGTCCCAAAGCTGTCCATCAAAAGCAGCTTTCTCCCTGCGGTCTATCAAATATTTCCCTCACAAATCAATTTTACACATGATCAGCCCATACCCCTACTGAGCTGAACCTCCCTGTTAATTAAGTGAAGAAATTACCATATATATTATATTAATGCAAACATCATTCAGCTAGTAATTCACGGCTGATCTGGATAATGGAAAGGTTGAACACCCATTAACCCAAGCCAACAAAATGGGTTGGCTGAGAAATTCTAGCAGGTCTCATGTGACTTTTCCCTCTAACTGCAGCTCTGCGGTATCTGCTATTGTAATAATTAAAATCCTCCCGGTAGATCAATACTGGAATCTCTTTGTGGGAAGTGCCCTGATGGAAATGTCTCAAGGAAGCTGGGACTGTGGAACTCTGAAAAATTCATTTTTTTTTATCTGACAATTATCACCATACTGCAGACTAATTCAACAGTGCACCCCTCTCACTCTGCTTTGAATGCACTGGAGATTGACATCTTAAAAAACCTAACATCTCATTTTAACAAATAAAGGCACTATTTCCACATACAGTTTGGAATTATCAGCAATCATGAAACCACACAAAAAATTAATATACATTAAGCACTTCATCTTCTGATGGCTTCCTCTGAGTTTCAGTTATCGCTGCCTTCTCCTCATTTCCTTTCTTTGTATCTTCCTGTATTGATCTCTGTCTTTTTATATCTTAAAAAAAAGTAAAGACATGTTAAATTATTATAAAGCTTGATATTTGTGTATTAAAATGTGAATTTACATTATCCTCTTTTTAACATACATGTATGTACAGCTAAATAATGTTAAATATAAGATGGGAAAACATTAAAAAAAGTGTGCATACCTGGTCTATTCTCAACATATTGACTGAAAGACTGAAGTTGAGTTTTTCTGACTGTAGAATCCTTGCTGAACACAACAGGATTTCTAAATCTTTCTGTCGCTTTTTGTAATCGCTCAGCCCGGAGATCTTCTGTGCCATTCTAAAAGTAAAACGAACACAATAAGAGAGTCCTGATATTATAAACATGAAATTGTCTATCAGTAAACAATTTTTACTGATTTAAGAGAATGCCCATTTAGAAACTTTTTGAAAGAAAAAGTATTTTAAAGAGCTCTAAATAACTCAACTGCAAGTTCTGTTACCTGCAACCCAAAGCGTACAGGAGACCTGGTTTAAATAGAGGCTCACTCTTGCTAATGTGATTCATCAGACACTGTGAACCCCTGTGTTTCCTCCAGATGATATGTATCATTTAAAGGCCATGTTGCCTCTCTATTCTCCCCACTATTCTGGCCCATTGGTTTGTACAGCCCCACAGACTTGTATGACAAGAAGAACTAGTTTCTAATTTTATGCCCATTGAGATAAACTATTAATGCTAGATGAAGACTAAAGGTAGGATTTTAATACTACCTCACTGAACTGCATTTCATCAGCTATAACTTTCCAAAGCCAGATTTGTAAGTAAGCCCTTTGCAGCTAAGGAAACTACAATTATCTTTTCTAGAGCTTCCTATGTTAATACTGGCAACAAATTCAAATGGTTCTATCGACAAGAAATATCCCAGAAGACTGAACCACCGCAATGTGTGGAAGCTGCAGATATCGAGGTGCTGTGTACCAAACAAATATTTCATTTTATACCTAATCTTTTATTATTTTTATTAAGTGTTTTGAAAGTAAATAGGGAAAGGCTAAGATGCATGACTAATAGCTAAGCCTGCTGAATGCTGAAATTGGTTATCAAAAGCTACCAAGACTTTGCCCTTCCTCTGCATTGAGACAATCGGTAATGAGGGAGTCCTCCAATGGCCTATTCTCTAGCCTCAAGGAGGCCTGGGATACAGAATCCTCAAGGGAAGGTAACAGTTTATCCTTTTCCACAAACACAGAATGCCTCATTTATAAACGTGTAAACTGCATTTTATTAAAAAAAAATAAAACCCCAAATCAATGCTGAAAGCTTTGAGAGAACAGATGGACTGTATATGTTCTTTATAAGCACCATTTCAAAAAAAAAATCTTAACTAAAAAGATCCATACAAAGACAAGCTGTTTAAAGCACACCTTTTATTGGAATAACTTTAAAGATTACTATACAAGAGTTTATTGGAAAGCAAAACCAATTTAATCTACTTAAATAGTTAAGGCTTAATAAAAATACTTCTATTTTTTGAAGTCATATATTTATTAATATCATGCTAGCTAGGTTTGTTTGTTTAGAAAAGTGTGGAGGGATTGAGAAAAAATAAAAAGAAATAAAGAAAAACTCATGGACACGGACAACAATGTGGTGATTGTCAGGGAGAGGGTGAGTGGGGAGGTAGAGAGCTTATAGGGGAGATAAATGGTGATGGAAGGAGACTTGACTTGGGGTAGTAAAGATACAATGCACTGTACAGATGATATATGGTGGAATTATGCACCTACAACCTATATAATTTTGTTAACCACTGTCACCCCAATAAATGCAATAAAAAGGAAAAACAAGTTATGTATTCAATTGTTATTATAATAACTGCCCAAAAGTCTAAAACTCAAGTCTTTACCAAAATAAATAAACATGGCTAATAGCAACATGCTAAAATATCAGTGTGATTAGCCAGCAAATCCCATCTTAAGAAACCTTTTTATGACTGGGAACTTCTGCCACTTTACAAATGTATTCCTCTAAACCCACTAATTCAGTTAGCCTTTTCAATCCATTGTATTATTCGTAGGCCAGCTTCATTCTGCATTAAGTCCACTGCAGAAAGCTAAATTGAACGCAAAAAATCAGACCTGATCCAGGCTTCCTTTTGTTCAAAGATAGAGACCAAAAGTCCTCTGGTGCTGCCACACACTTTCATCACCAATTTATAGGAACCATCAGTATAAGGAAAAAGCAATGAAAGTCATTGTTTGGGGACTTCAAAGCATCTCTGTGTCAGGGAAAGGAAATCCTTTCAGTCAGCAGGGCAGTCCCAAAGTCCGCAGGTGGGTGAAAAATTATACAGGACTATAAGTACCCTAAAGCTAGAAAAATATTAATGATACAGTACAAAAATGGGGGGGGGGAAGGCTTGAATGAGGTAACAGAAATAATAATAATTATTATTATTATTATAATGTGGCATTTTGTCTGAAATCCTAAAAAAGGTAAAATTTGTATGGATACAAAACACAAGCAAGTTTATAAAAATTTGTATTTTATCACACACCATATTCAGATATTAACTGACATGAGTTTTAGTTTATCTAAAAAAGTCAAAGGTTGAGGATGATATAAAAATATGCTAGAATTCTCTTAGCAATATTCTTCTTAGAAAAATAGAAATACATGTAAGTCAAGAATAGTTTTTACTTTTACCAGCAGCAAAGAGTAGGTTCTCTGAAAAAAGTAGATAAATACTGATTACCATATTGGTATTTAATTTATTGGCTATTTAAAAAAATTTGTATATATTAATCTTAATTTGAATAATTGGTAAGAAATTGATTTTAGGATTATAAAATGCTAGTGGAAATTAGAATATACAGATACATAATCAAATATTTTAAGCCAGTAAGATTTACCTTAATGTCTTGTTCTGAGCTCTCAGGTATAACTTTCTGAGAAGCACTGGAGAGTGAATTTGCCACCTGTGGCTGAACTTCTAGGAGCTTCCTCAGCTTCAAGTCCACCAACTTATTCTTTTGTTCTGTTAAATATGCAAACACTACGAATTACTAAGTAAGATGCATTTAGATGTATAGGCTATCAATTTAGGGCACACCATAAAAATATTACTGTATTAAAAAAAGGACATTAGGATTGTGTAATAACACATCAATCTAGACATATACAGAATTCTTTTCTTATATATGTATAACTGCATACTATAACTATAGTATAATTGAGTAGTCAATAGGTATGTTGACTATAATTATTTTTAATTGAGATATAATTGACATATAACACTGTGTAAGTTTAGGGTGTACAATTTGTTGACTTGATGGATTTATCTATTACAATATGATTACCACCCAGCATTAGTTAACACCAATTATCACATCACATAATTATCATTTATTTTTTTGTGGTAGAAACAACTAAAATTTAGTCTCTTAGCATATATTGTTAGTGTATGTATAAACATATATATTTTCCCCCAAATCAGTCCCTTTAAAGAACACAGTCAATATACCTGAAGATAATTCAGTTATACTATAGTTAATAGTAGCTATGCTTATCTGAAAAACTAACCCTATATTTAATATATATATTTGTATGAGTAGGTTAGATATAATAAAACAAGCCATTTTAAAATAGATTTTTAAAGGTGATTCATTTGATTCTAAGTTACATTTTTGAGTTTCAAATTCTTCTAGTATATTAAATTTATACATATGCTATCATATTAAAATAAGTCCTTAACATGATCTCAGATAGTCATGTAAACACTGTTAGAACCCAATGTTTATCTGCATATATTTATACCATTATAAAATAGTATATGCTTACAAATATCTTCTAATGGGAGGGTAGAAATACAATAAAGATGATAAAAATTTAAAATGTATTAAATATGGATAGAAATTTAAAATAAATAAAAATACGGCTATTAGTTTAAAATTAAACATTTCAAATTATTTTTAGCAAGTACAATAATTTTTAGTAATAAAATAGAAACAAATGGAATAAAATAATTCTACTTAAATTTACTCAAAGCAACTATTTAATAAAATGATTGTAAAAGATATGCCAAACATTAGGTAAAAGATATTTTTCATAAAGATTAATAAGTTTTCTAATTATAAGACTCTTAATAAATGCTATTATCATTACTCTCATGCAAATTGGTTAGTTTATATTGCCAGGCTTCTCTTTTAAACAATATCTGATGAACTATGGTCAAATCAAGATAAAGATTAAACAATTTATTATTAAAACATTATGACTTTCATATACATATTAAAAAAAGAATTTTGGGGAATATAAAGCAAGGATAAAAATCATAATGTAGGCCTCCAGATTCCAGTCTGCATTCCTATTTCTTATTGCCTTGAAATAAACCATAGCCTGACTTGGAAAGTTTGTCCTATGCACATGCCAACACTTTTTGGCATTCTTGAGAGTTGTAAACAATATATTAGCTAACTTCACAAACAGGAAGGCTGAGATGGGTTTTCTTTTTTGGCATAAAGTAGGAAGAGAGTTTTTAAAAAGGACAAGAGTCAAGCCTATTAGGCCTAATGTTAGCCAAACTTTAAGTGTCCCACAAAGTTATTATAACTAAACTAGAAAATTCCCTTCACGTTATCTAAGCAATAGCTAATTTTTCCTGTCTTCACATTCTATTGTAAAATGAGGAAATACGAATCCCTTATTGTCATTGGTTCTATACTACAATACAGAGCTTAACATAAAGGCTTCAGTTCTGTACTTATTATGGGTATCCTCAGCAGGAAAGGGTCATTGCTGGTTTCTGATAAAGCTGCTGGTGGTGGTTGTGGTGAGAGGCTGGGTAAGCAGCAACAAAAATCTTTTTCAAAAAAAAAAAAAAATCAAATTTGCCCAAGTTCTACAGTATTTTAAATAGAAAAAAATGAAAGATAGTCCTAATTTTGGAATAAACATTTAAATTTTTCCTTAAATATCAACATTTTCTGGACTTCCACAATTATACACAACTTCTACCTGGTACAGTATATAATTCAATACTACTTCATGAAGGAGTTACTGACAAAAGGACAGTAACTTTTATTAGGTGTTCTGTACAGATAAGAAGACCTTGGTTGATTGTTTCTGGAGAAATGATTTCAAACAGAGGAAGAAACAAAGCAGGTCAGTATTTCAGGGGCATGTCAGTGCTAAGAGACCTGCTCTTACTCCCTTTAGCTTTTTATAGGAAAAGATAAATATTAAGGACTTTAATTCCTTACCTTTAAATCTGGAAAATAAGACTTTTTATTGTTATAAGAATTCAATTCAATAAGCATTTATGGAACCCCTCTGGTATATATAATTTTATATAGCTACCTGCTGTTGACTTACATGAACCATTCACCTATTAAACCAGAAGTATGTTTATATTTAAAAAAATAACTTAAAAGGTCAATTACCAAGGTGATTGTTGGTATAATATTTATTGATATAAGATGTGATTAATTCAACAGCAGTTTATATAAGCAGTTTTCAAATAAAGTGTCCTACTGTAATTAAGTATGCATAAATTAACTTAGTAGTAATATTTAAAATAAAAAAGAAACTAAAAAACAGAATAAAACACAAAATCTGCAATATAATATTACAATTAAGATACTCAATTCTAACCAAGTCAGAAAATCTGATTTACATTTGAAGTATTCCATAGGTACTACATCTATACCTTACAACATTACACCAAAATATTTAGGCTAAGAAGGGAACCAATTATTGAATGCCTAACATATACATAAAATATAAAAGTGAATCTCAGTCCTGGCTGGGTAGTTCAGTTGGTTACAGCATCGTCCCAATATGTCAAGGTTATGGGTTCAATCTCTGGTCAGGGCACATACAAGAAGCAACCAACAAATGCATGGATGGGCGAAAAAATAAATTGATGTTTCTCTCTGTCTCTCTCTTTCTTTCAAATTAATCAATAACTCATTTTTTTAATTTAAAAAAGTGAGTCTTAGTAAGAAGAGAACACCAGCTACAATTTGCTATTCCAATTTTATTGCTAATTTTAACTAACCTCAAACAAAATAATAACAAAATTGATGAAGGTGGATTTAGTGAAATGACTTGTAAGGACGTAAGATGTAATAAAACTACAAAAAAAAGGCATCACAAATAATGAGATAATAATAAAAATATAATGATAAAGTTTGCCATGCAGCAGGACACGAAGTATTTATAATTTAAAATTACCGGGAATATCAAGGTCATTTTCTAAATTAGTAAGTTCATCTCCATCTCCTACAACAAAGCCTTCAGGAATCTCCTCGTTAGTATCTATCTCAACATTATCATTTTCATCTGTAGGAACATGTAGCAATAATGTTAGTATATTGTATATTATTTGTTTTATATTGTTTGTTCAAAACACTATAGAAGAAAAAAAACAGTATTTTAATTAGTTATTCAAATTTAAGTCTGACACAGATCAGCAAGTTAAAAAATCAGTTTTAAGTTACTCTTTCATTATTGGATTAACATTTATATTTTAAATTCATATGTCAAAGATGAATTGTCACATCAAAGCAGATGCAAAGGTTTTGACAATTTGCCACACACTGTCTTTGAATCACTGAGCTCACTGAGTTGCAATATTTTAAAAAGTACTCTATTAGTGATCACTAATAATGGCATACAAAAATAAATTGCTTTGGTAACAAAGTCATCAAATAATATTTCTATGTTTCACTTTTTTGTCATTAGATATAAATGATAAAGACACAAGTCATTTTTTAAAAATCTGTAGCTATACTGAAATCATTTGTATAAAGATGAATGTGTTCGTGCTTTTAATGAAATACTAAAGGCCTGATGCACGAAATTGGTACAAGAGTAGGCCTTCCTTCCCCAGCTGCCGGCACCAGCTTCCCTCTGGCACTCAGGACTTGGGGCTTCCCTTGCAGACCTGGCTTCATCTGGAATGTTGTCTGGTCTAATTAGCATATTATGCTTTTATTATTATAGATTATCATAAAAGCATTATAGATAAATTAAAAGACAAGATTAAGACTAGAATAGTCAGTACCTTTATGCAAAAAAAAGTTCAGGAACAACACAGTATATCTCGGAAGAATTAAAACTGGAAAAAACTGTTATTATTCAAAATTAAATACATCAATAGTGTGGTGAAGGTCTAACAGGGCAGGGGCTGGGAGGAGGGGGCAAAGGTTGGGAAAATGGGGGATATCTGTAATACTGTCAACAACAAAGAACACACACATACACACACAAATACATAGAATAAGAAAATCTTACATGATTTTTTTACACAGTAAAATGTTTTACATCACAATTTATTAATTGAGACTTTTTTACATTAAAGATTTCTATTATATATTTTTTCTTTTCTAAGTCCTAGAAATAAAAAATTAAGTAATTTTGATATTTATACATTTAGAAAGGCAAAGCAATGATCTGATTTGCATATTAGAAGTCAACTTTAAGTTCTGATATTGACAGGCAGTGTAACCTTGTGGAGAAATATCTGCCTAGCCCCAGGAGTTGAAGAATATCCCTACTATTCTACAGCTTATTTTTTATTTTTTATTTTTTTTAAATTTTGTTTTATTGCTTAAAGTATTACAAAGAGTGTTAAATAAGTCTCCATTTTTCCCCTTGACCTTCCCCCCTCCTCCCGTACCCTCCCCCAGTGTTTTGTGTCCATTGATTATGCTTATATGCATAAAGTCCTTCAGTTGATCTCTTAACTCCCCCGCAACCTTCCCAAGCCTTCCAGCTGTAGTTTGACAGTCTGTTCAATGATGTATCTGTTTATGTTCATCAATTTATAATGGTCTTTATTATCTATAAATAAGTGAGATCATGTGGTATTTTTCTTTCATTGACTGGCTTATTTCACTTAGCATACAGCTTATTTTTTAATTAGGCAGCATTAATAATAGTTTACATTTATTGAAGACTTCCCATGTACTATATAAATTGTTCAGAAGAACACAACAAAGAAGAAAGATTGAGATATGCCTCCAGAGAAAAATATTGCTAAACGTTTATAGGACCCTAAGGCATTATATTTGGCTATATTATTTAAGTACAATCAACTGTGCTTTGCACAACTATCTGACTACTTTCATAAAAGTCAACTTCTTCATCTTCATTATCCTCAAATATTCTTCTCTAAAAAATTTTATAGTAAACATAACTGAATTAATAAATATTTCTAAATGATAAGTAATTGTTCTCAGAACACTTCCTTGTATGACTGTGTCAGAAATAGTTTACTATTAATAGTTTTTAGAGTGGAATAGTTTGCTGTTGCCAACTAGTCTCTATTTATTATTAATGACCATAATTAATCTAGAAAGCATAAAATGCAACATTCATTCATTTATTTAAGAAACTTCCACTATATACCACATTTGCAATTTATAACACACTGCTGGATATTAAGGAGATACCAAGTTGTATTCCATTCAGGTGACTACAATACTATGTAGGAGAGATAAGTGTTATGGAGTAAAAATTAGGTGCAGAGCAAACTCTAAAGATGAAAAGATTATCCTTTGCCAATAGTAGTAGGAATTGTTTCGTGTGACCACTAACCTTTAAATTGGGGCTTAAGAAATGTACAGGACTTTAAAAACATAAAATATAGAAGAGGTAAGTTTTTTAAAATGAACACTTCTTGAACTGTGTTTTATGCAACAATCAAAATACCTGCTTATGTGGATAATAAATGGTATGATTTGTATCTTTAAAAAAAAGGTATAATTGAAAGAAGGGCACAAAGACAGCAGGAATGGATAGGTTATGTTTAAACACTGGAGTACAAAACAATTAGAAATATAAGCACTGAGGCTTATGTCTTATAAAAATTAGAGTAGTGTCAATACTATTTCTGTTATATCACTCTTATTTAAAAAAATATATTTTATTGATTTTGTACAGAGAGGAAGGGAGAGGGATAGAGTTACAAACATCGATGAGAGAGAAACATCGATCAGCTGCCTCCTGCACACCCCCTGCTGGGGATGTGCCCGCAACCAAGGTATATGCCCTTGACCGGAATTGAACCTGGGACCGACCCTTCTGTCTGCAGGCTGACTCTATCCACCGAGCCAAACCGTCAGGGCTATCATATCACTTTTACTTACAATCCGATACGCCTTCTTATGTGAAGTAAAAAGTGGTCTAGAAACTGCATTAGGGTAATATAATCCATGTGATAGCCTTCATGCAAGATTGCTGACCTACATGTTAGACTGGATTACAGAAAGGCTAGAGGCAGTAAGTCCAGGGTATAACCTCCAGGCAAGCTTTATGGAAAACCTAACCTACAATAAAAGAATTGGGAAGTGAGATGACGTCATTTAGTGGAGGGATACTGAGGACAGGAAGGCTGAGGCACATGCCAACACTGACTCCCCAGTCTGAATGACTAAAAAAATAGCATTATTATGAAAATAAATAGTTAACTCTGGAAATGTGGTCAGATATGGGTACTTGCAGGTTCTGGAAATATGTAGAAAATCACACACCTTTTCATTACCTGCTTATAGAGTGCTAAGTTCCTGTTTGATGTTAAACAGATACCATTCATTCCATTTTATTTCCCAGCTAAATGAAATCTCTGTCTACACTACCACTTACCAGTAATGCTGAGTGGGTTACTTAATATTTATTTATATGTGTATTACTCACCTTAGATAAAAGGATTACTATTTGGGAGAGTAAAAGTAAAAATCCATTTCCTATAAAGCTCAGGTCTTTTTAAGAATGGATTTACATGTTCTTCCCATTCACTGACTTCAGTTTTACAATGACCCCTCAAATTCTTTTCAATAGTAATGTTACACATTTCTTAATACCTGTGGAAATATTCTAAATGCATTTTAGCAGAATTAAAATGTACATGTATCTGTGTGTTTAAGACACTACATATTATATGTGTGTGTGTGTGTGTCTGTATTCTCTAATCTAATAAAAGAGTGATATGCAAATTAACATCACTCAGAGACACCTAAACCATGCCCACCAGCCAAGCCACGCTCACCAGCCAATCAGAGTGGCTCTATGAAAATTAACCCAGCCAAAATGGCGGCTGGCAGCCACGGAGCTAGAGCAAACAGGAGGCTTTCATTGCACCAGTGATGGAGGAAACTGCCTGCCTAGGCCAGCTGGACCTCTGCTCAAGGCAACAATGTTTCAATTATAGAAGCCACTGAGCTGAAGCAAACAGGAGGCTTCGTTGCCTGCCTAGGCCTCTGTTCAAGGCAACAAAGTTTCAATTATAGAAGATAAATAAACCCCAGAAACCTGATTCCATTCCAGCCAGCCTCGCTGGGACCGTGGGTCAATGGGAGCTGTGGACAGCCTGCAAACAGCCCTCATCCCCTCACCCAGGCTGGCCAGGCACCCCAGTAGGGACCCGAATCCTGAAGGGACTGTGGGCAGCCTGAAAACGGCCCTCAGTCCCTCACCCAGGCTGGCCACACCCCCATGGGGTGAGGGTCCCCACTGGGGGTCTTGGCCAGCCTGCAAACAGCCATCAGCCCCTCATCCAGGCTGGCCAGGAACGCCAGCAGGTGGACATCTCCCAAGGGTTCCCACCCAGACTGCGAGAGGGCTGAGGGACCCCCATGACTGCACAAATTTTTGTGCACCGAGCCCCTAGTGTGCATATATATATATATATATACACACGTACACATACATCTCTACCAATATATATATGTATATATGTATATATATGTATATGTATGTGTGTGTGTGTGTGTGTGTGTGTGTGTGTGTGTATATATATATATATATATATATATATATATATACTAGAGGCCCGGTGTACAAAAATAGGGAGGGGGGTCCCTCAGCCTGGCCTGTGACCTCACAGTCTGGGACCTCTCAGGGGATGTCCACCTGCTGGCTTAGGCCTGCTCCCCGAGGGATTGGGCCTAAGCTGGCAGTCAGACATCCCTCTGACACCCCTGGAGCCCTTGGGGGATGTCCACTTGCCAGCAGGGAGCAGGCCTAAGCTGCAGTCAGACATCCTTAGCGCTGCTGAGGAGGCAGGAGAGACTCCCATCACCAGCAATGTACTGGCAGCCATCAGCCTGGCTTGTGGCAGAGCAGAGCTCCTCCTGTGGGAGTGCACTGACCACCAGGGGCAGCTCCTGTATTGAGCATCTGCCCCCTGGTGGTCAGAGTGTGTCAAATTGACCAGTCATTCCCAGTGGTTCTGCTATTAGGGTCAATTTGCATACTACCCTTTTACTACACAGTATATATAAAAGACTAATATGCTAAGTGTCCCCTTGAGAGTTTGACCCAGAGACCAGGAGTTTGAATGCTCGCCATAACATGTGCTGATCATTAGGGGGTGGCACAGAACAAAGGAAGGCCCTGGCCAATAGCTGGGGAAGGGAGGCTCCGGCCAGCAGCCAGTAGCTGGAAGGAATGCCTTGGCTGGCAACTGGAAGGCCCTGATTTCATGCACCAGGCCTTTAGTATTGATATGTTTATCTATCTATCTATCTTCATGGCTAACCCCTGGAAACCCAACAGATGAGTATAGCAGAAAGTAAATTAGAGATCCATTACACAACAGAAGCTGATTGCAAGTATGGCATGTATAATGTAGCAGGACAAGGTAAGAGGAGATGGGATATGCACCAGAATAAAAAAATGCATTCCAGTTGACACTGCACAGCAATAAGGACAGTCTTCTAACATCTATTGTTTATAAATAAATTAAATGGAAAACTAGGAAATCTGATGATAGTAAAAAAAAAAAGAATATTTGCACTTTTAAAAAAGATACTGAATATATCATTAAAAACATTAAACAAGCCCTAACAGGTTTGACTCAGTGGATAGAGCGTCAGCCTGCGGACTCAAGGGTTCCAGGTTCGATTCTGGTCAAGGGCATGTACCTTGGTTGCTGGCACATCCCCAGTGAGGAGTGTGCAGGAGGCAGCTGATCGATGTTTCTCTCTCATCGATGTTTCTAACTCTCTATCCCTCTCCCTTCCTCTCTGTAAAAAATCAATAAAATAAAAAAAAATAAAAATAAAAACATTAAAAAAATTTCTCATTCCCATCATAATTTTTAAATTCTCCAGCCCCTATAAAATTCATAACTTTCAAAGAATAAAAAATAAAAAACATAACACAAATATTAACAGAAGCTGAAAATAAAAATCACTGAAGTCTGATAAGATTTTATTTTGGTTCAACAATTTTAGATAAATCTATTTGCCATAACTGAAATAAGGATAATGCAGGCACATATTCATGGACAAAAATTAAAAAACATTTTCTTTATTCACCTGAAATACAAAGTATATTACTTTACCTAAATCAAAGAGGCAAAAATGTCAGTTTAAAAGTTAAATGGCCCTAACCGGTTTGGCTCAGTGTATATAGCGTTGGCCTGCAGACTAAAGGGTCCCAGGTTCGATTTCAGACAAGGGCATGAACCTTGATTGGGGGCACATCCCAGTAGGGGTTGTGCAGGAGGCAACTGATTGATGTTTCTCTCTCATTGATGTTTTTAACTCTCTATCCTTCTCCCTTCCTTTCTGTAAAATCAATAAAATATATTAAATTAATTAATTAAATAAATAAATGTTAAATGACCCTAACCTAACACAAACCAAAGTGCTAAGCTACATAAATATTATATATATATATAGCATATAAAATATATCACATATAATATACAATGAATATCTATATTATAAAAGGCCTGTGGTCACCAGGAGGTGCACGGAGCACCTCTCAGTCCTTCCCCCAGCCCCCAAGCCACTCACCATGAGGGGGGATGGTGGTGGGGTGGGACCGGGTACTGTTGAGCGGCAGCGGCTAGAGGAAGTTTCATGAAGTCGTAGCGGGGCATAGGGAGTTTCATAGAGCAGTTGCGGGGTGGGAGGAGCCTCGCGGAGCAGTTGTAGGGCAGGGGGAGCCTTGTGGGGCAGAGGGAGCCTCGAGGGGCAGGAGCCACAAGCATCGCAGAGCAGTTACAGTTTTGCACAGCAGTGGTGGGGCGGCAGAGACCATGTGCCAGAGGCCAGGCTAAGCTTAGGGATCCTACTTGCGCACGATTTTCATGCGCCGGGCCCATACACACACACACACACACACACACGCACACATATATGTATGGACTTTAAAAAAAGACACTGAGTGTATCATTAAAAACATTAAATAAGCAAATATATATATAGACTACAGGCCCGGCACACGAAATTCATGCATGGAGTCGGGGTGGGGGGTGGTGGTATACCTCAGCCCAACCTGCATCCTTTCCAATCTGGGACCCCTTGAGGGATGTCCGACTGCCCGTTTAGGCCTGATTAGGCCTAAACGGGCAGTCGGACATCCCTTTCATAATCCAGGACTGCTGGCTCCCAACCTTTCACCTGCTGATTGCCCCTAACCACTCCCCTGCCAGCCTGAGCAATGCCTAACTGCTCCTGTGCCGGCCTGATTGCCCCTAACTGCCCTCCCCATGCCAGAATGGTTCCCCCCAACTGTCCTCCCCTGCAGGCCTGGGTCCCCCTCAACTGTCCTCCCCTGCAGGCCTGGGTCCCCCCCCAACTGTCCTCCCCTGCAGGCCTGGTCCCCCCAACTGTCCTCCCCTGCAGGCCTGAGTCCTCCCAACTGCCCTCCCTTTGCTGGCCATCTTGTGGCGGCCATCTTTGACCACATAGTGGCAGCCATCTTGTGATGGTCAATTTGCATATTACTCTTTTATTAGATAGGATAGAAAAGCCTAAGCAACCATTACGACCAGAACAACCAGTCGTTATGACACGCACTGACCACCAGGGGGCAGACACTAAACACAGGAGCTGCCTCCTGGTGGTCAGTGCACTCCCACAGTGAGAGCGCCACTCAGCCAGAAGCCAGGATCATGACTAGCGAGTGCAGCTGCAATAGCGGAAACCTCTCCTGCCTCCGTGGCTGCGCTACTGAGTAGCAGTGGCGGTGGTGGTGGCAGTGGCGGCAGCAGGCGCAGTGGGGCCTGGGAAGAGTAGCAGTGGAGCTGTACCTGGCCCCATCTGGGGCTCCTCCCTGGCACCCTGCCGCTTCGGCACTGCTACATTCCTCTGGGGGGATATCAGACTGCCAGGTTTCGGCCCGATCCCCACAAACCAAGGTGCCAGATTGCAAGGGGGCATAGGCCAGGCTGAGGGACCCCACCCATGCACGAATCCATGTACCGGGCCTCTAGTATGACATAATATCATAAAACACAATAGACACCTCCAAATACCTATGGACTATTAACCAAAATTTAACATTTATTTTCCAAAATAAAACTTACTAACTCTCAAAGTAGAAATTCAGGCCATAGTCTCTGATCAAAATACCACTAAACTAAAAATGAAAATACCAAACTTAGTCCCCAATCACCTGTTCCTTGCCAAGTAAGGTCAATGCAATAAAATGAACCCACAAATTTGTTACATGGAGTGAGAATTTTAAGATGAGGCTGTTATAGGTCTATAACTATAAAATGATGCAGAAATTGAAAACAAAACAAAACATGTAAATACCACAATAGCACCTGATCCTCTCATAAGTCCTAAAAGTGTCAAAAGGAGGACAAGTAAAAGTTAGACTGTAGCTCCTTGGGCAGGTATGATTCTGTTAATTCAAAAGTATTAGGCTATTTCTGTTTGCAATAGGATGCAAGTGGGTTGCTTGTATGCTATTATTTCTGTTCTACAGTCTCCGGTAGATAGGGTTAGCAGCTTTAGGACAGTCTATCTGAAGGATCAAGATCATGAATTTTTTTCCTATCATAGGAGGCAAAACATTTTCAGATACTTAGAATATCTGGAATTTTTCTAATATCAAAGAAACATCTTGTTACTGATAATAAATGAAAGCAAATTATCATAGCATTATATAAATAAAGCTGTGAGTAGTTACTGATGTTACTATAACACTTTAGAAGAGAGTGTAGAAATCGCAATAAAACTTTTGGATGATAGGAGTTGAAAAGGTAAAATGAAGGATTTAACTAAGGTGCAAACATCTGAGAAGACCAGAGGGACAGATGCACAGCTGTTTTGGAAAGCACTTTTCAAATTTAAAGGAGGGAGGGGTATTTGCTACAGGCATCAGTTGGAATTCTCTAAAACAGTAAGCTTCTAATATAAGGGATCAATGAGAAATAACAGCAGTGCGTTTCAGTTTCCTTGGAAGAAACTTACAACTGACCCTAGAAATAGCTTACCTTTGTTTCAATCCTCTGAGGTCTTTTTTGAGTCCTTCCTTGCCCACTCTCTACAGTGATATTAGCATTCTAAGACTAATTAAGGACAGGTACCTGACATGTTTTGGTAGATAAATAGGTCATAGATCTTCAAAATAAAAAAACCTCACAGGTCTCTTAAATATACTCCACTTAAATAAAAATCTAAAAAGTTCCAAGTTAAAGCTACCCAAATTGAGCACTGTGGGGCAAATTAAAATTCCCTTTAACTATAGTATAAACAGTCCTTGTCCCAACATCAACAAGTTTAGACTCATTTCTGCAGATATTAGAAAAAACCATCTTAGGATAAGAAAACTAAGAAAAATGGATATGGGACTTATTAAAATTCTTAGATATCAGTCTATAATGCCAGAACATTGTTAAAGCTACTTTCTAAAGATCTGATTTAAAGTGAAAATCCTTCATGCCAAAGCTCCCCATCTAAACAAGACTTGTGATCTAAATGTTGAGAACTTGGTTGCATTTTACTCACTCCTAAAACAATTAATGAGGCATCATGGGGAACTACAAACCAACGTCTGAATTTTCTCCTAAATCATATTCTAAGAAAATACTCCTTGGATTGTTTGATATTAAGATAAAAACTTGATCTGAAAAACAACAATCACCTACTGATTTGTTATGCTTCCTTTAGGTTTTTTTGCAACATTATCAATAGTTTAGAAACTTTAAGTATTTGATACATTTTGAAGTAAGAATAAAAAGTCCCAAAAGGTCTACTGCGGATTTCTGTAGAATATGAAACAAGCTTCTTTAACTCACCTCCAGATGCCTTTGACCTTTCTTTCAACTTTTCCGTAGCCATTTCACCATAGCTGGGAAGTTCTGACATCTTCACTCCAGATCGAGCTTCTGCTATTAGCTGACGAGCTCTCTCTCTCAGTTGCCGACGTCGCTCTTCATCTTGCTGCTAAGATATATTGAACAGTTGCCAACTCAGTAATTGACAGAAATGCAATTTCATTTTCAATCTGATCATCATGATAGTAACTGGTTTACAGCATGGTGCTTGGCCCACATTATAAATAGGATGCTCTATATCAGTTGGATGTCACACCATTTTTAAAAGACATCTTAGAATCAGATTAAAAAAAAAAATTTACAAAATTATTGTATTAAAATGTCTTATTAAAAATTCAAACTAGCTTCTAAAGAATGTTTGGCAGTATATATTGCTGAGGAAATAGCAGAAATGATTATTAATAATCAGGCTTATAGAAGAGTCATAATATTAAAAAGAGAATTTCAATTAATACCTACCTTATTTTTAAGAATAGAATTTAACTTGTTATTTTCTAATAAAAGCATAGAGCACTGTGAAATCTAGAATTAGGATGGGAACAATGAGACTAAAATACATCTTTGATGGCAAAAAATGTTGCTGCACCATGTTGATAATATATAGGAAATGGTATTTTTAGGGAACCGAAGTAGGAATGGGAATAGTACATCAATTACACAAGTTATTGCTCTTGGTAGTTTCAAAATCAGAATTGGGTAACTGATGTACAATCCCCATTCCTACTCTCTCTCCCCCCAGAAGCACACTGAAAAGAAAAAGTAAAATCTAATGTGGTTTTTGATGTTTAAAATAACAAAAGACTACAGAGAATTAAATAACTAAAATAGTTTTTGCCTACTAAAAAGGTTGTTATGACTCATACTTAACCAATATGAAATTGCTTCATAAACTGGAAAATATGTAAAATAAGGCATTATTATGATAAAACAAAGCCTGAAATTATCTGGCCTAACATATCTTTGCAGTATTACCTTCCCTTAACGTCTTCCAGCCTCCATTAAAGCTCACATATATTCATACAGAATTGCTTGTATCATGTAGTTTCATGGATGTGAATATGTCATTTCCTCTTCCTGGAAGGTTCTTTTCTCATCTTATTTAACTCCTACTCATTCTTCAAGATTCAGTTTAAATCCACTAAACTTCTCCAGACTATTCTTCCCTCCTCCCCACTGGTGGAATAAAGTAGTGTGTGTGTGCGGGTTACTTTTTAAAATAATACTTGTCAAATTACATTATAAGTCTGTATAAATGCTTCCTTCTCAGTAGAATTGGGCTACTTGAAGGCAGGAGCTATATCTGATTTATCTTTGTATCTATGGTCCTTAGTTACATACCTTGGTACTTGCTATAGAAATTTGAAACATGAAAATTTATAATTCATCTTCTCAAAAGCTTGTAATATAAAGGGAAAGATAAAATTACCACAATATAGAGGTCTTACCAAAATGCAGCTAGAGTTCAGAAGAACATTTTGGCTAAGGAACAAACAGAAGGCATCATGGTACCATGGTTTGTGAGTTGGGCCTGCAGAATGAGCAGGAATTGAAATGGGTACAGATGGCAGTTGGTAATTAGGTGAGTCAACGTAGTAGAGACTAGGAGGTAGGAACAATACAAAGACATTGAGGCAGGAAAGTATTTTTGGGGAAAAGTACAGTCTAGTTTTCCTGACCATAGGGCAAAAATAATGACAGAATGACAAGGCAAGAAAAATGAAGCAATCTAGATAGATTAGATCTGTAAAAGCCCTGTCCAATAGAGTGAAGTACTTTATTTTTACTGCAAAGAAAGCGAGGGCCAACTAAGTATTTGGTTTTGTGTGTGACCAATCAGAGGTATATTTGAGAAAGGTTAATCTGACAACAGTCCATAAGGTAGGTTGACATAAAGGGATTGAAAAGAGACTCGTTGGGAGGCTACTATAATAGTCCAAGGAACTTGTAATGAAATCTAGAATTAGGATGGGGACAATGAAAATGGGAATAGACAAATATAAGATATATATTAGAGGGAGAATTGATACCTGTACCAATTCTTGGTAACTAATTAGATAGGGAGGGAAGAAAAAAAACTGACTCAGAAGTTTAGAATGGTGGCATTAAGAATACAAATAGAAAAACCAAGAGGAACTATAAAAAAGGCAGGAGAGGAAGTTAGGGATAAGAAAGACTGGAGTTGAGAGGCTAGCAGGCCATCTGAATAAAGATGTTAGTACACAGTTGGGAAGTGAAATTGAAGAAGCTCTCATGAAAAAGAGAGTAATCAACTAAAGTAAATGTTAGAAGTTAATAAACCTGAACATTAAAAAAGGGATATTGCCCTAACCGGTTTGGCTCAGTGGATAGAACGTTGGCCTGCAGACTAAAGGGTCCCAGGTTCGATTCCAGTCAAGGGCATGTACCTTGGTTGTGGGCACATCCCAGGTAGGGAGTGTGCAGGAGGCAGCTGATCGATGTTTCTCTCTCATCGATGTTTCTAACTCCCTCTCTCTTTCCCTCTCCATTCCTCTCTGTAAAAAATCAATAAAAAATATTTTTTAAAAAAGGGAAATTAAATGTGGCAGATAATATTATTAGATGCTGGGACGTCACCAGATTTGGTGGAACCCAGCTGTCATGCTTTGAGAATCCCAAGTTACATGCAAGTGTGCTTGTTCACAGTCCCAAATAAGTTCTTCCTTGAGTTTTCTAGGCCGAAGTACCAGACATATGAAGGAAGAAGCCTTCATATGATCTCAGTCTTTAGCCATTTTAAGTCACCCCCAATGCTGAAGTCCTTTCAGCTGAGGCCATAGACAATATGGAACAGAGACCAAGCATCCCCACCATGCCTGCCTGAAGTCCTGACTCACAGGATCTGTGAGCAAAAAACAACAATTGTTTACATTACTAAGTCTGGGGTAAACAGCAATAGTAACCGGAACATATGCTTGATACCGCACAGATTATTTTCTAGTTGCAAGGGGAAAACAGAACTAGATCAAGGATTAGGGACCAATAATATAATGGTCAGTTTTGCATCAGTAATAATGGGTCAACCATTTAATGTTTTTTGATGTGAAACATGAAATGCACACCACCTAGAACAGTCTAGTCCAAATATTAAAAGTGAATCCATTAAGCTTTTATATATAATTTCCACTTTATCATAAACAGGGGATAGAGAAACATGATGACATAGCAAGGAAGCAGCCAAACAAATTCAGAAGGTAGGATATTTAGGACAACTGACTGGTCATTTTAATGAGAGAGTTATGAAAACAAACATTAAAAAAAAACAACTAAACAATCACAATTACCACCAACAAAAGAGATTAACCAGATACAATGTATAGTCCTGAGTTAGATACTGGTTTGGATAAACCATCTATGAAGAACATTGTTGAACCAATTAAAGAAACCTGAATATAATCAAAGTATTAAATAAGAAGAATGTAACTTGGCTAAAAAATAGTTTATATAATAATAACTTCATTTTTTATAAAAATAAATACATATATGTAATACACAAAAACACTTAGAAGTACATTCACAAAGCTGTTATGATAGACTATCTAGATGGGGAAATGTGATGTTTTTGTTTTCTTTCATTTGTCTTGATTTTTAAATTTTTGGTAGTAGATAGGTACTACTCTTATATAGACTAGAGGCCTGACACACAAAATTCGTGCACAGGTGTAGTCCCTAGGCCTGGCTGGCGATCGAAGAGTGAGTGTCTGGTGGGGAAGGGCAAGTCCCAGCTGACCTCTAGGCTCTGGGCAGCACCTGGGCTCCCAGGTCCCTGCTGCCCACCACCGCTGCTGGTCACCATCTGTGGGGTGATTGGCAGGGTGATTGGGCCCTGCTCACACACGCCTTGGCCTGGAGCTGCCCTCTCCACCGCTCCACCATCCCACTGTGGTCCTACTCTCATTGGGGCCCAGTGGGGCTGGCAGTGCCTCCACTGCCACCTGCTGCCAGTGCCACATTGCCAATACCTGCCTTGTTCCACACCACCCCCTGGTGGTCAGCGTATGTCATAGCGAATGGTTGAACTCCTGGTCGAGGGGACAATTGGCATATTAGGTTTATTATATAGGATTTTTTTTAAAAAAAATCTTGGGGTAAGGAAGGAAAGAGATGAGATGCTAGGCTTCCTAGGGTGGGTAGTAGTTGTCATAAGGGCAAAAGAAGACAAAATCTAAAATTCAAGGGAAATTTTCTTGGTATTTAGAGACAAGAGCTTATTTGTAGTTAGAGTATTAGTACACACCAGGCTAAGTGAGACTGACGATGCAAGAATAATATACAGAAATCCTCAGTACACTTTCAATATTTCTGAACTTGGAAAATATACTAGAATAAAAAGAAATACAGGCTTGATAATGGTGAGTTAGGTGAGGGTTGCTGATATTTCTTGATCTTTTATGTGGTAAGTCCTTTATATGCATGATCTTATTTAGTTTTCACAACCCCAATGAAAATACTTAGATTTAGAGTTTCAAGAACACACAGCTAAAGCTGATGTCAGAGCCAGCAGTCCAGCTCAGGTCTATTTGACTACAGAGCCAGCCCTTGCTCTGAACCACCAAACTATTTGATCCCCCAAATTATCAAATTATATGACCAACTGAGAAAAATTAAGCTTTTACTAAACTTTTTCATCTTTCAAACTTAAGAAAAGTTAAGAGCACTTACAAAAACCATTATTGGATATGCCTCAGGCAACTAGGTTTAAGTGAATTTCACTGTGTGAATAATAACTTCTTGGCAGAGCTGGAATTTGGTGATTCAGACTAAGATGATGTGATCTTAGGTCATCTGAGTTAAAATGAAATAAATGATTCTACCTTTCTGAATATGAAATGGGAAACTAATTTCTTCTCACAAGCTGCCACCTTCCCCATGCCACCCCCTCCTCCTCCTCAACTCCCATTTGTAAATGTTTCTAAGAGCTGACCAAGAGTGCAACTTAAAGAAGACAATTAATAAAACTAACTCTAAATAATAATTAGGGACATTTTATCAATTTCCATGTAAATTGTTTGTTTGTACCTACTTACCCATCATTGTTCTCTATACAATAGAAAAAAATGCAAATGAACAAGTCAGAATGCGTCCTAATGGGACTTTCTGTTTATAACCATTAGCCCAGAGGTGTGCTGTAATTCAATTCTCAAGTAGCAAGATTTAGCCTCATTAACAGACTGCAAGGGCAGGTTACAACTCATAAAACCCTATAGTAAACAAAGTTTATGGACACAGCACAAAATCTTGAGCCTGATTGACAGAATTCTGGTTCCCTATCAGATTGCCTTGATTTACTTTTCTACTAATGTCCTGACACCACAGAGAAAATTCTGCTTGGGCCTAGAGCTCTCCAGTGAGATGGCATATTTGCATTGTTTGTTTTCTCACCCATTAACTTCCCTTAGGACAAAGAACTAAGTGAGGAAATGGAAGTTAATTGTTAAGGTCAAAAGGAAAAGCTTGTAATTGCAACAATTGATTATGCAACCAATTTTAACTTAATTGATAGCCTTTTCCAGATTTATTATAAATAAAACTATTTCATTTTAATTTTTATATATAAGCTTCATTAAAAGTCATTTTCTGCAGTAATATCTAAAGACTAGATAGTAACAAAATCTAATCATCTTTTACTCAAAAAAGACATATTGTTTATGTCAAAGGATAAAATGACCAGAGAGTAAGGACAATGACTATTTCATTATTTTTTTAACAGCATTCAGCACAAACTGCTCCGAAATGTATGATGATGATGAATATTTCTGACAATGATGTTTTGTCTACCCAAGCATAGAAATGAGTTACTGCTATCTGTTTTGACCATTCTGAATTCAAAAGAAGACAGACATTCATAGCAATAAATAAATCTGTTTACTATGATGAAAAAAATAGATCTTTTCCCTGGGATACAAAGGTAACATCAAAGACTATCATTAAAAAGAAAAGTATTGTTGAAAAATTCAACACATATGAAACTATGTATCTTTTATTTATCTGCCTTGTCTAAATACACTTAAATAAACTGAATTAGTTAAGCTTCCGATTTCTAAGAATGGGTCTGATGACAATTACCTTTTTCTATATAGTATTATTTAAAGTTATGTGGGTAATCTAGATTTTGTAAGATGGAAGTACTCTTTGGAAGGTTTGATGGAAGCTGTATTTTGGGTCCTCCCTCCCCACAACCACCTTTTTACAAATTATAACAAATTTCTGTAAATACTAGTTCCATGCCTGTAGTGTTTTCTGCACGTTGTCTCATTTACTACTCACAACTCTGTAAGGTTAACTACTATCTCTCTGATTTGACAGAAATTGCATCTCACTTAAATACACTGCCTAAGAGCATACATCTTGTAAATGGCATACTAAGAAGTAAAATCAGTGTCTGATTTCAAACCACTGGTCCTGTCTGTTATATAACTGGTGTAGAGACATTTTCTGAGACCCTATTGTTACTGTGATTTGAAAAAACACTTTTTTTGCTTACACTTAGGCTACACACATCAGGTTAAATTTCCCCTTGTGCTACTGAATGCTGAGAGGTGACGAGAAACCAACTTGCTTAAATTCATTTAAAACTTAGGTTCCCAAGCTTAAATTAGAAACCTTCAGAAAAGTGCTGAATGTGATACATTTAAGCTTTACTATTCTCTTTGCTAACATCTTCAGGACAAGGCAAAGTCCTGTTAAGGTGCAAAGAGCTTGCATTTAATACAATGCATTTAAAATTTTCAAGTATACAAGCCAGATCAGAAATAACCACTTTGGACATAAACTGAAAAGAATATTTAGCTCTTTAACAGTTATGTCTTCAAGTTACTATTTTCCTGATCGTTCCAAAATGGTCTACAATATGCCATAGAAAGATGCATTAATAAAACTTGACAATTTAAGGACAAACTCTTCAAGAATAAGTAATGTAATTCCTTGTTTCCTTTCCATAAAAATGTATTGGTATGCAATTTTTATATTTCACAGTTCACCGACATCTAGGCAAGCTTTCTTCCACTGCTTCAATGGTGCTACTTTTAATTTTATCCTCCTTAGTCGTAGTAATTAAAGTGATCAGCAGTGGCATCCCAGAGGCTTTGACACAGTTACAACCCCCTAGCAGACTTTTGCTTTTAAGGGGAAGGGGAAGAAAAAGACTAGAGTTTCATTTCACAGAGAACAAGAAAATCAAGCTTCTCCGATCCTCAACTTCATTCAATTGTTCTTTCAGCAGCCTTTGGATCTTAAGATTCAAATGAAAATGGCTGCAATGGGGGGTCCTTTTTATACATGCCGCAAATGTCACCAACTGACATTACTTTAGCCAAAAAATGATGACATGGATTTGTGAAGGTGAATTAGAACATGAGAAACTGTCATTGTAGCTGCTGAGATCATTACCCACCCAAGGGTGTGTTTTATATCATTAGATATTTTTATTCAGTCAGTTGAAAAGTATATATTGAAAAGTCTTTCTATTTAAGAAAAATGGCTACACAAGTTTTTGTGAAATAAGCTTAAACAAAACCTTACAAATATATTATTTCAAATAGTGTAGTTTTCATCCTTACTCTTTGCAAATTTGTGTTTTAACAGAGCAAAGACTCTATTTCTACCAACAAACGCATAATTCCACATCATTTACCTCCCTTAACAGCCTGTGCTTACTTTTGTTATCTTAAGTGTTTCATACAGTTTTAGGAGTTGGACTTTTATTAATTGAGCTAAGTAGATTTTAACTTATCGAAAAATGGGCTTTACTTAGTACTGCTAGTATTTCACAGGATTCTGTTCTCAAAATAGTTCATAAAATTCCTCGATTTTGTAGTAAAGAGAAAGAACTTGACTGCCACCCTTTCATCATTAGACAGGAAGCAACTCTCTGTTATTAGGCATTCAGAAAGGACAAAAAAATTATGTGCCTGTCAACAGGCAAGGATTACCAAAGTGCACCTCCTATTCAGTTGCTACCAAAGATAGAATGAAA
>PVJC01008604.1:35000-48129 GCA_004026665.1 Murina feae
GCTGCAAAAATCAAGTCGTTGTGGTTTCATGCCAAGGGCCATAGCAAGGTGGTGCAATGATTTCTGACACAGAAGACAACTTCTAAAAACTCAAAAGGGAAAATTAACGGGATGTGGTTTACAATGCCAAAGAACTGTTCATTAATTACCAATTTAATCACTGCTGGAGGCATGACATTACAAAAATCTGGCTGAAAGTTCTAATAGATTATGAAGACCACCTAAGAAGACTGACCAAGAAATGTACAAAACAATTAATACTGTTTCGCTGCTATCAAAGACATTCAGATTATTTTACATCAAGTGAAGCAAAGAATTAGTAGCTTCACAGTGCCACCTCTAGGAACTGTAAATACAATAGCACAATTAGTAATGCACATGTGACTTTTTGTTCAAGGCATATATCCTTGGGAAAGCCAGAACATGATAAGGAGAACAAAAGAAACATTAAAAAATGAAATGAATAAAGATTTAAACTCTACCCTTGTGCATGCTGAGCAATAACAGAATAGGCATATAAAATACAGCTCTTAGTAATGGTGATATTATCCTGGGATGTTCAATACTATACTGAACAGCCATACGGAAAATGTCTATGGCCATGAATAGTCACATAAAAGAAGTGCTCCTGATGCTAAGACACCTAGCCCTAGCTTCATGCATTCATGGCAATCTCAAATAAATAAGACTTTTGAGGCTAGGGGTTTGTGGCCACATAATAGAAAAGATGCTGAGTTTTTTCCCCCTAACAATGATGGTGTTTTGTGTGACTCTGAAGATATGCTAGCAAGCTAACAATATGTTTTCTAAGAAGTCTAGTAGCCATTGTTAGGATAGCAGACTTCAAATCAACTTAAATTTAGACATAATAGATAAACTATTATTTAAATCATAATGAATAAAAACCTCTTCCCTGTACAGAGGCATTTGTGCTGAGCATAGAAATACACTGGCATTCTTCTCCTATAAATGCAACTATAAAAAAGATTAGCTTTACATTTAAAGTGTCTTACTGGTCTGAAACGGATTATGGTACATTAAATCTTCTGTCAATTGTGTTGGAGTAAGAAATAAGGAATATATTTTCATGTAAGTGTCCTGTGTATAGATAATCCAGCTCATATAGAGAATAAAAATCCCTAAATAAGACAAAATCTTATTCTACATGCTATTAAAGATTTCAGATTTTTAAAATAACTGATGTTCTTTTGAAATTATAAGTGCAAAGTTAACCTCCTTCTTTCTAGTAATAGAACTGAAAATATGTGCAGTTAGGAAAATAAAAATTTTAGCTTGACCTCAATTTTAAAGCTTGATTCCTAGATATTAGTCATTTAAATATAACACAGCCATTATTCATAAACATGTAAGTATAATCTTACATCATATATATTTTTATGATGATACAGACATAGAGCACATATATTTATTAAAATTATGGGAAAAGTTTGTTTCTATCAGGGATTACCAAAATGATGTTTAGTATTTTTTACCAATTGGATAGTAACTGCTTCTTTTATAATCTGGAATAAAACCTAGCGATCTTACCTAAACCTGCTACGATTATCAGCATGACAGACTACTTTCCTTTAAATCAATATTTTCCAATTAACATCAAAAGTACAAGGTTGATGTCCCGCCCCTTCATAGCAACAAAATACCTGTTAAAGACAATTTGCAAAAAGAGCAGCTTGAATTCTCTTGGTTCTTACCAAATAAACCATTTGGATTCATTACCAAAGACCAGTGAAAAAAGTCACTGTATCTTTTTTGATTACTGGTCTTTGCAATTAACTCATGGTCTGATCAAACTGAAATTCCAAATAGATAGTTTTCTTCAGAGGATTAAAATATTTCTGCAAATCTCTGAAGATCTACTGACTTGTTGCTAACTTGAGGTTTGATCTTGCTAAGAATGGGCTCCTATGCCAATTGATTGTAACGGGTCACTCACTATGCTTATAGATTAAATACCAGGCAAAAAAATTCATGTTTTATAATAACACTAGAGGCTCGGTACATGAATTCATGCACAGGTATGGTCCCTCTGGTGGCCTGCAGGGATTGGGCCAAAACCTGCAGTCCAGCCCTGACTAGTTTGGCTCAGTGGATAGAGCATTGGCCTGTGGACTGAAGGGTCCCGGGTTCGATTCTGGTCAAGGGCATGTACCTTGGTTGCAGGCACATCCCGGGTGTGAGGTGTGCAGGAGGCAGCTGATCGATGTTTCTCTCTCATCGATGTTTCTAACTCTCTATCCTTCTCCCGTCTCTCTGGAAAAAAAAAAAATCAATAAAATATATTAAAAACAAACAAACAAACAAAAAAAACCTGCAGTCCAATGCTGCCTGCAGCACCTACCTGCCTCTCCAGCTCATCCCGGCCCCACTGTGCCTGCCATGGGGTTGTGTCCAATCAGTCCTGATTGCCATGAGCCCTGTGCCTGGTACCCTCCCAAGGGGAGTGGCCTGTGGGATCAGGCTGAAACTGGCTCTCCAACATATCCCAAGGGGTCCTGGATTATGAGAGGGGTGCAGGTCAGGCTTAGGGACCCCACTGGAGCATGATCGGGCTAGGGAGGCATCATGGGAGGGTTCCAGGGCATGTCTGACCCATCTTGCTCAGTCCCTGTTGGCTGGACCCCAGCAGCAAGCTAATCTTCCAGTTGGAGCATTTGCCCCCTGGTGGTCCCTGCACATCATAGCGAGTGGTTGAGCATATTCATTACCATATAATTAGCATGTCACATTTTGATTGGTTATTTGGTTGTTCTGCCATTTGGTCTATTTGCATATTACCCTTTTATTATATAGGATTATTATATAGGATTGTAATTCATTTCTTTAAAAAATGCTTCCAACCTACCTAAAAAAGCTTTCAGGTATTTAAAAACTATCTGCAGATATTCTTTTTTAAAAAAAATATTTTATTGATTTTTTTTTTACAGAGAGGAAGGGAGAGGGATAGAGAGTTAGAAACATTGATGAGAGAGAAACATCTATTAGCTGCCTCCTGCACACTCTCTACTGGGGATGTGCCTGCAACCAAGGTACATGCCCTTGACCGGAATTGAACCTGGGAACCGTCAGTCCACAGGCCAAGGCCTTATCCACTGAGCCAAACTGGTCAGGGCCTGTAAATATTCTTATGCTATATAACTTACAGCTGAAAAACTAAACACAACATTTATAAATTCATTGATTGTTAAGTGATCAGACCAATTAGATTGAAAAAAGAAATCCCAGCCCTAACTGGTTTGGCTCAGTGGATAGAGCGTTGGCCTGTGGACTGAAAGGTCTCAGGTTCGATTCTGGTCAAGGTCATGTACCTTGGTTGTGGGCACATCCCCAGTAGGGGTTGTGCAGGAGGCAGCTGATCAATGTTTCTCTCTCATCAATGCTTCTAACTCTCTATTCCTCTCCCTTCCTCTCTGTAAAAAATCAATAAAATATATTTTTTAAAAAAGAAAAAAGACATCCTAATTCTTGTTTTAGACTTTCTATTTATAAAACAGATTTTATTCTTTCTTAAAAATATCAAAGTAATAATTAAAGTTATATGCCATTATTCTTTTGATAGGTTCAAAGTGCTTTACAAATATACTAACAAATCCAAGGGCTGCGGGTAGCAGGACTGCAATGCAATGGCTCCTATAGAAAAATAATTTCAGGAAACATCTGAAATAGGTTAAATGAACACCTAAAGGCACAGAGATACAAATGAGTTATGTAACTACTTTCCCTAAAAAAGATCTAAATGCAGTAGAAACTTGTAGCAAGTTCTCATTAAAACATACAATGTGACAGTCTTGATAAAAACTAAGAAATTAAAAAGGTTTATAGTAACTGTATTTGTAAAATACCTTTCAAGAGAAATTATAGTTCAAAACTTTCTTGAGAATAACTTAAGTAGAGTCTGTACATAAAGATCCACCAGGTAAAATTACCAAGAGTTGTTTTCAGGGCCTTAGAAACTTAGTTTTCCTAGCCTTCTAGCCTAAAGCTATTCTAATTTATGTAAGAGGGAATGTTTGGTAGAGTGATGTGATTCAAAGCAGAGTTGGGAGCTGAGGTCCCAGAATACAGGAAAAGCAGGTGTGTCTAAGGATTTTGGTGTGCACATATATTAGCAACAAAGAAAAGTATAATGTAGGATTCAAGAATAGGAAGACAAGGATGACACAGGGAGTCTTAAATCCCAAAGTGTCAAATGTCCTACCTGTAACTAACTCAAGAAAAGGAGATGGACACTAACTTCCAGTGCCTAGTAATAATTAATTCTGCTTTCAAGATGTTCAGAGATGGGCCGGTATGCCTGGGTTGGTTGAGCAATGTCCTGTGTATGAAAGTTTGCTGGTTTGATTCCTGGTCAGGGCACATACCTGGGTTGTGGGTTTGATACCTTGTTGGGCATGTACAGAAGGCAACCAACCAATGCTTCTCTCACACATCAATGTTTCTCCATCCCCTCCCCTTTCTTCTCTCTAAGCATGTCCTCAGGTGAGGATTTAAAAAAAAAATCATAAAAACCTTCAGAGAGACATTTTCTTCCTGTTTACAAACCTTTACCACCAAGACACTCCTTTCAGTAACCCAAAATTTTCATGTTTAAGCTCATTTTTTTAAGTTGACACTGTTCCCTCCACTTATTCACTGAACAACATTTATTTAATACTTGGTGCTGAGGATACTTCTTGGTATTTAGCTCATAGCTGAGTGGGAGAAATAGGTGTGTAATATAATTATTATATAGGATAATGTGACAATAGAAATATGTACAATCTACTAGAAAAAGACACAGGAAAAAAAATCAAGTTTACTACTAGGAGCCATGACAAAGGTGCTTGAAGAAGAAGTGATATTTCAGTGGAAGCAAAGAAGAGAAGAAGGGCATTTCAGGGAGAGAACAGCATATACTTGCACAGGAACAAAGAGTATACTACATTCTCTTTGCAAGCAACTTACTTGAGTGGGACTGTAGAGTGAAAAAGAAAAGAGATGAAAGAAGTTAGAAGAGTGTAATAACCTTGCATGAGGCCATGTTGAGTAGTTGGAAAGTTTATTCTCTTGGCAGAAGTTGCCAAAAAGTTTTTGAGCCATCATATAAGCTATTGCCCAGTTTTCTCTTCTTTATATTTTATATACCTATCTTTCCTTATAAGTAGATCTTTTTTTTTTTCAATCCTTTAACACTTCTCCAAATTCTCTGTAAGTTCTCACTTTGAGCCTAGAACCAGGTAAAAAAGTCTCAAAAAAAAAGTAACCTGTATTGAGTGCTGGATATTGTCCCATGTACTATATGCAACATCAATGAGTAAAATTTAGCTCTACTCATTCTTATTGGTATGTATTAGGTTCTACATCAGTGGTTTCTTAAGAGTAAATAATAATAAACTCTGCAGTAAACTCTTAAAGATTTAAGATCAGTCAAGGCTTAAGGCCACTTCTGGGCACCAACTTTTTTTTTTTAAGCTCACTGGAATTCTCAGTTAAACTAAGAACATAAAAAGCAGTGGTTAGCAGCAGATATCTCTCTCCCCATCTGCAACTTGACTCTCAGAACCACAGCATACCTTATGAAGGGCAAGATAATTTACAGTAAATTTAAAAATAAAAGCATGATAAATTAAGGCACAGATTAAAGAACATAAGCAAGTGAAATAGTAGCAATCAGTTCACCAAATTAGGTGCCAGCTTATTTTTTTAGTTAAACCTGCCTTTAATTTACCAGAAGTCTTGATTTCTCCAGAGTAAAAAGGATGCTGACACTGAAGTGGGGATGGTATTAGTCATGGTTTCCTTACCTCCTTCACTGTGAACATTTATTAATTTGAATGTCACACAGGAAAGGAAAAAAATTTGCCTCCATTTTAAAAATAGAAAAAAAGACTTAAAGAGATTAAGCAATTTCTGGTTTTAGTATCATGTAGTTCACATTCAATTGCTCCAAGATCCCCTTTTTCTATATATACTAGGGGCTCGGTGCACAAAAATTGTGCACTCAGGGGAGGGGGGGTGTCCCTCAGCCCAGCTGGTACCCTCTCGCAGTCTGGGACCCCTCGGGGGATGTCCACTTGCTGGCGTGCCTGGCCAGCCTGGGTGAGGGGCTGATGGCTGTTTGCAGGTTGGCCAAGCCCCCCAGTGGGGACCCTCACCCCATGGGGGTGTGGCCAGCCTGGGTGAGGGACTGAGGGCCGTTTTCAGGCTGCCCACAGCCCCTTCAGGGTTCGGGTCCCTACTGGGGTGCCTGGCCAGCCTGGGTGAGGGGTTGAGGGCTGTTTGCAGGCTGGCCACAGCTCCCACTGACCTAAGGTACCAGCGAGGCTGGCTGGAATCAGGTTTCTGGGGTTTATTTATCTTCTATAATTGAAACTTTGTTGCCTTGAGTGGAGGCCACAATTGTCCTAGGCAGGCAGTTTCCTCCATCTCCTGTTTGCTCTAGCTCCATGGCTGCTGGCCGCCATCTAGGCTGGGTTAATTTGCATATTGTCACTCTGATTGGCTGGTGTGCGTGGCTATGGGCTGGTGGGTGTGGCTTAGGTGTAATGGAGTGAGGGTCAATTTGCATATCACTCTTTTATTAGATTAGAGAGCTACCTAGAAATTATAAAGAAAATGATCAAATTAAGAAAAGTACTATGTTCTTCAAAAAGAAATCTGCTGGAGGCTAAGTCCAGCAGGTCATAATAAATGCAAGAAGTCCTCAAAAGGTTGAATAGACATATTCAGCAGGGCTGAAAATCTGCATATTGTTACCTGCTGCTGGAACAGCCGAAGGCAGTTCCCCCAACCTGATGGTTCTTCATTGTTTACCGGACCTTACCTTTGATATATATATCTGCTTTGCTAAAGGGCAAAATATGGGAATAAAAAGCCATGGGTTGGGAACATTCGTGGGTCCAGACATTCGGAGAGTCCACTTCACTAGGAAGTGTAGCTTCCCCTGGCTCCCCCATGCCTCCCAAATTTATAGTTCTTGTCTAGTCTCTAAACCATTTATGCGCAGCCCTTCTCCAGATTCCTGAACACTTGCTGCGGGAAAGACTTCCGCAGATATTAACCTAATATCAAGTTACACACTAAACTAAAAATCAAGAAAAAAACTGGTAAGGTCTAACTTCTTCTGTATTTGTGAAACTGGACTTATCTGACATTTTACATTCTTTTTAAATCACTCTTTAAATCATTTCAATATTAGCCAAAAGCCACAGAGTATCATGTCAAAACTAGAGCAATAGTCCTAGAATGTATTAGTTCAAGAAAATGATGCAATTGTCTTATTATACAAGATAATTACATTACTGTATATCAGCAACGAACATCTATATAGGGCTTGACCTATCTAAACAAGAAAGAGCTTTTAAATTGAGCCTAAACCATAACTGAAAGATTGTAACAGTATCTCCATGCCACCTGCACTTTTTACAATATAACTTTGATGTTCCTCCCATGGAGTGATACAGTTCATGTCTCTGCTTCTTAAGTCTGGGTGGAGCTCTGTATCTGCTTGGGCCAACAGTAGGACAAAAGTGATGTTACATGACATTTAAAGCTAGTTCATAACAAAGCCATGCACATTCATTCACCTTACTCTCTTGGACACTTGCTCTTAAACCCAATTACCATGCTATGAGGAAGCCCAACTAGCCCCAAGTGGAGAGACCACATGGCAAGGCCACATGTGGGTATCCCAACTGACAGTCCAGCAGAGGTCCTAGCTGAAAACCAGCCCACGCATTGTGAAACAGAATAATCCATTCCTATTGTCCTATCCTAATGCCTAACTCATAAAATCTATGACCGTATTAAAATGGTTGTTTTATGCCAATAAAGTTTGCAGTGCTTTTTTATGTAGCAAAAGATAACTTGAAAGAGGAAGGGTAGAAAAACATCTTTGGGGCTGTTTAAAGCATAGTTTTATAAATAACAGGATACAACTTTGGGTAAGTGGAAAACAAAATCAATAAGGTAACCAGCCTGGAATGCTCTCGCTGTGAAAAACAACTATAACAACTACTACAAGAATCTGACAACCAACCCAAGTAACTTCATAGCAGTCAAAGGAGCTATCAGGTATTTTGTGATATACCATGAGTACTATTTATGAATCTCAAACAACAGTCATTGGTAATTTCATGCGTTAATGTGAATGGGACTGCTATTATCGACTCTGCCATTTATTTTATACCAAGGCACAAACTAACATCAATTATAAGCATGGAGCTTTTTTCTGGTTCTATCTTCTTAAAACACACACACACACACACACACACTCTCTCTCTCTCTCTCTCTCTCTCTCTCTCTCTCTCTCTCTCTCTCTCTTTAGAGCAGCGGTCGCCAACCTTTCAGACCTCATGGACCACCGGTTGGCAACCACTGCTTTAGAGACTCTGAAAGACAATACTAGCATAAATGGTCAAGTGTGCTTGGGTATGCTAAAAAAAAAAACTAGTAAAAAATATCTTTTTTTGGTTACCAAAAATTTCCCTAGTCTAAAATACTTGTCTTAATGTGTCATATTTTCAAAACAGAAAGAAAAAGGGGAAAATATTTTTTAAATTATTTATTCATTTTTTAATCTTCACCCAAGGATATTTTTCCATGGATCTTATAGAGCGTGAAGAGAGAGGGAGAGACAGAGAAAAACTTCATTTGAGAGAAACACATCGATGGGTTGCCTCCTGCATGCACCCCGGCTAGGGCCCAGACTTGGGAGGATCCTGCAACTGTGGTATAGGCCCTTGACCAGAATTGAACCCAGGACCCTTCAGTCCACAGGTTGACATTCTACCCATTGAGCCACACTGGCCAGGGTGGGAAAAACTTTTTAATAAGCCATTTGTTAAAAAAAGACAAGCCACTAGGAATAAATATCCTATATAATAAAGAGATAATATGCAAATTGACCATCATGACCTCGCACAAGATTGTTTCCCCCATGTGGTCAAAGATGGTCACCCCCATGTGGTCACCAGATGGCTGCCACAAGATGGCTGGCAGGGGAGGGCAGCTGTGGGCAATCAGGCCAGCCGGATAGGACAGTTGGGGGAGACTAGGCTTGTAGGGGAGGGCAGTTGGGGATGACCAGGCTGGCAGGGGAGGGCAGCTGGGGGCAATCGGGCTGGCAGGGGAGCAGCTGGATATCGATCAGGCTGGTAGGGGAGTGGTTAGGGGGTGATAAGGCTGGCAGGCAGAAGTGGTTAGGGGCGATTAGGCAGGCGAGTGGTTGGGAGCCAGCAGTCCTGGATTGTGAGAGGGATGTCCAACTGCCAGTTGGGATCAGGCCTAAAGTGGCAGTAGGACATCCCCCAAGGGGTCCCAGATTAGAGAGAGTGGAGGCTGGGCTGAGGGATAACACCTTCCCGCAGTGCACAAATTTCATGCACCAGGTCTAGTTGTTAATATTTTATGATGTTTTCTTTCTTATCCTTTTAAATGCATATATGAAAACAGTCTCTATTATTTCAAAATGGAGTTCATATGCCAGATACTATATTTTATCTTTTGCTTAGTACAAAATGACATTGTGAGCATTTTCCTACATCCTTTCAATATTCTTGCAAAATATTATTGTATAATTTTAATTCCTACATAACAACTATATATTTTTTGTTATAATTTATTCCATCATTTCCCTATTTTGAGGAACTACGATTTTATAATTTTTGCTATTACAAATAACATTACGATGAAAACCTACATATTGAGCTTTGTTAAAAAATTATTAGGTAAAAGAAAATGAGCATTTCTTTGTTAAGTCTAGTTGCTTTTCATAAAGGTGTGCAAGTTACATGTTACCAGCAGTATAAAAGAATATCTAAGTCAATAAAACTTCACCAGCATCATGTTTCTTAAAATCCAATATATATATTTTAGAAATAGTAAGATGTCACAGACATAGAACAAGACATGTTTTTGTTTTAGCAATAAACTGATGTTGAATTTACACTAATGTGATTTAGCTAAAACTTGAAGTTTTACTTGGTAAATAAAAATTTTAAGTAAAATTATTAGTGCCTTAAATGGAATAGATGACCAATAAAATATTTTTTGAAAGTTTGAAGTAGTAAATAAATAAACAAAGTGAATGAAAGGATAAATACCTTTAAAAGTATTGAATTCTAAACCTAGTTTGCCATTGTCTGCAACCCCAGGTAAATTTAAATGCCCTTTCCTAACTCACTTTTTTTCTCTCTACAATGATAAAAAACAATTTGCAGTGCTACTTCACAAGGATATCAGAAAAATAAATAAGAAATATAGCACAATGCTTTTAAAATATAATCTCTGAAGTCAAATTGTTTAGATTTCATTCTGGGCTATCTTAGCCGTGCACCTATGGGCAATTCATTAATTTGTGTGGCAGTTTTCTCAACTGTAAAATAGGGAAAATACTTAACTTATACAATTGTTGTAGAGATTGAATGAGAAAACCCATGTGAAAGCACATGAACCCGGGCTGACACACAGTACAATGCTCAATAAACATTATATGACAATTATTAGTATATGTAAATTTTGCATACAGGCAAAGCAATTTTTAAAAATCTATTTGACAGATTGTTTGAATCTCAGGTATTCTGAATTTTAAATCAATAGTTGAAAAACAAAGCTGTAAGTCTTCCATATTTTTAGACCTGAAAGAATTATAAAACAAAGTTTATCACAAATATGCTATCAACAAACAAAATAACCTTCTTTTTAGAAAGAATATTCTTTCTGTGCCTATTCACTTAGATGGTGAATCTTCTCACCCATCAAATCTTAGTTTAAATGTCCCCTTCTCAAATCACCCAAGCTCAACTTACTCAAATTATCCTTTACTAGATCATGCAGTTTTCAAATTCTGTAGTTATATACTTATTATTATCTGTTTCTTCCCACCAGAATATAAATTCCATGAGGGAAGTCCTTTTTCTTACTCTGAATATACTCAGTTCAGACACTCAATTAATGTTTGTCAAATGTCTGAACCAACAAATTGATGATGTAACAGATGGAAATGAAAAAAGTTGGCATAAAAGCTACAAAATTTTTTCCATACAAAAAGGCCCTAAAGATGAGTGTTTCTCAAACATTTTTATCATGACCCACAATTAATATATTTTTTTAATTAACACAAATCCACAGAATTAAAACATTTCACACAAAAATACTATACTTACTATGTGTGATGAATTCTGATATTTTCTATTCCATTCTATTATATTCCTTTATATTAAAAATAATTATTGTGGCTCACTAAACTGATTTTATATCATGTTAATGTATAAATACTTGAAGTCTAAAAAATGATACTTGAAGTCAGAGGTTATTAAATTGAGGTCTGAAAGGTATTTTAAAAAATATGTGTGGAAAGGAAGAAATAAAACTGTCTTTACTCATAGATGACATGAAAATCTATGTAGAAACTAAAAAAAATAATAAAGAAAAACTTTCCTGGAACTAATAAGCAATTATAGCAAGGTTGTAGGACACAAGGTTATTATACAAGACAATTGCATTCCCATATGACAGCAATGAACAAGTGGAATTTAAAATTAAAAACACATCGTTTACATTATCCACCTCCCCAAAAATTAAATGATTAGTATAAACCTAACAAAATATGTACAAGATCAATATGAACAACTCTGGTTATGAAATAAAAGAACTAAACAAATGGAGAGAGATTCTATGTTAATGGGTAGATACACCCAATATTGTAAAGATGTGAGTTTCTTCCAACTTGATTGATAGACTCGATGCAATCTCAATGAAACTCCAAAGAGTTATTTTATGGTTATTGGTAAACTGATTCTAAAGTTTATATAGAGAGGAAAAAGGCCAAGAAGAGCAACCACAATACTGAGGGAGAAGAACAAAGTGGGAGGACTGACACTACTGACTTTAAAACTAACTACACTAGAGTAATCAAGACAGTATGGCATTGGCAAGAGAACTGAAAGATCAGTGGAACAGTATAGAAAGCCCAGAAATAAACCCCACTTTGATAAAGGAGCAAAAGCAATACAATAGAGCAAACACAGTTTTCAACAACTGGTGCTGAAACAACTGGATATCCATGCAAAAATATAAATCTAGACACATCTTACGCCCACCATAAAACTCTATCAAAATGGACTGTGAACATAAATCTAAAACACGAAAGTCTAGAATTGCTAGAAGACAACACAACAGTTATATGATGTCTTTTTACGTACAACATCAAAGATCCATAAAGGTAAAAGCTGGATTTCCTTAAATTAAAAACACTTCTGCTCTGCATAAGACAATGTGGAGAGAATGAGAAAACAAACCACAGAGAGAAAATATATGCAAAAGAGACATCTGATTTTTAAAAAAATTGTTATCCAAAATATACAATGAACTGTTAGAACTCAACAGTAAGAAAATAAACAACCTTTATTTTAAAACTAGGAGCCCGGTGCACAAAAATTTGTGCACTCGAGGTGGAGGGAGTCCCTCAGCCAGGCCTGTGCCCTCTCACAGTCTGGGACCCCTCAGTGGATGTCCTATGATGGCCCCAGTCTGCCAGGCACTTTCTGTGTGTGTGGCCACTGGGGACCTACCCCCAGCCGCATCTGAGGCTCGGAGCAGTCCTCCTGTGTGTGTCTACCTGCTGGGGACCTGCCCCCTGGCACACCATCAAGGCTTGGAGCAGGCACCCCCTCTATGTTGATCTCTCAGACTCTTGCCCTTCCCTGCATGTTGTTCTCTTTTTTGAGCTGTGACCAGGGCTGGGTGCTGCCTACCTCCCAAGCTTGCCTACTGCCCATCTTCCTCCAGCCACCAGAAAGCAGGGAAAACCCCGCCTTGTGGTCAGGCCAGCCTTTTCCTGCTCCCTGATCCTTGGAAGGGACCTGGGAAGCCGCCAAGCAGGCCGCCGACCCCCTGCCGCCTCTTTCCCGCTCCCTGATGCCCCTCCAAGGGCCTGAAGAGCTGCCAAGCAGGCCACTGACCCCCTGCCACCTCTTTCCCGCTCCCCGATGCCCCGCAAAGGGCCTGGACAGCTGCCAAGCAGGCCACCGACCCCCTGCCACTTCCTACCCGCTCCTCGATGCTCTGCAAAGGGCCTGGGCAGCCACCAAGCAGGCCGAGACCCACCCCCGCCGCCTCTTTCCCGCTCCCC
>PVJC01008605.1:0-48129 GCA_004026665.1 Murina feae
AGGCCATAAGCACGGAGGAACCGGGGCTCTGTATTTTAAAGCTGAGTGTTCTTGCCCACCATTTCAGAAGCCAAACTCAAAGCTCTGAGCAGCTGAACACACCTTAGTTTATTCAACCACCGTGGAAGCAGCTGATAACAGAGCTTTTCTCATGTCTTCCATTTCCTGTTGGAACCTCATAAGGCAAACACTTTTCAAAAGTCTTGTTATGGAAAAGATCGGGCCAAATAAATGTATTTCTGGTGGAAAAGAATGCACACTTGTAGTACAGGGCAGTTGTTAGAGCGCATAAGAGTTCTTGGTTCTGGAGGTAGAATGAGTTGCATTTCTGTGTTTGGCTCTGGGGCTCACTAGCTTTGGCATCTTGGGCAAGTTACCTATCTCTGAACCCCATTTCTCCATGTATAGAGTGGGTCACACACACTTCGTTCTGAGGATGGCTGAGAGGTGCAGGCTGAGCTTGCCTGGCCCAGCAGGAGCCACACTTTCCTTTTTCCTGGCTGGCTGTGAGGAGCATCGTCATATGTTTGTAAAAAGGGCATGTCGTGTTCTCCTGGGAGTTTCCAGCATCTGCCTCGGGGAGCTGTAATGCGCTTTCTCGAGAGGGGAGCAGTCCCCAGGCTGGTTTGTATGTGAGGCTTCGGCGGTCCAGTCTATGTGTTCGCAGAAACATCCAGATGTTGAGCAGAAGTAAAGGCCCAGCCTGCTGAAATCACTACACTTGGAATTTCCTTGAAGTTGTATTTCTTATTCGAGATCCATCCTTAGAAAATCAAGGGGTTGATTTGCAATCAGGCCTACCCATCACTGGAATGATGAAGAGTGAAAAAATGAAGTAATGGAGTTGTAAAGAGTGACTTGTTTTCTTTTAGCAGAACCATTGAGTGGGAGTGAATAGATACAACCTTTCAGACACGCTGTTTAGTAATTCAGTAGAGGTTAACATATCTGTGCTTCATGATCAGGTAATTTCATTTGTAGCTCAGAGGAACTCTTGATACTTGTAGCCTGGGTGACATGTACAAGACTGTTCGTCACAGTTGGTGATGGAGAAACTGGCTACAACCTGAATGACTTTCACTAGGCAGTAGTTTAATATATGAGGGATAGTCATCCCTTGGTGGGCACCATGTAGCCACTAAGATAAACAAACAAATCCAACAAATCAAGTTGGATAAAGTTTTAGCTTTACCTATAAGCTCTATATCTTTAATATTAAATCATCTCAAGCAAACAGAGCAAAACATTAAATCTTGTTAAATCAGAGCAGTGGCTGTGTTATTGTCAGTTATATTGTCTCTGAGCATTCAAAACGTTCGTTAATTTTAGATAGCTGCTAGAAAAAAAAAGAGAAACCCAGTAGGATGTGTTGTGGCTTGAATAAGGTATTTATTTTATGTTATAAAACAGTATTTTCTTGAGGAAAATACATTGATCATGTGTGGCACATGGAGTGTTTTGTGTGAATGTGGTTATTTTTTGTGGGAGGGGGAAGGTAGTTTTTCCCACCCCCTGGTCTGCCTCCATGAAGAATTTGCCCATCAGCACTCTGAAGTGAGAAGAGCTGAGTGCCAGGTCGGAAGGCGGTACACATGAGTGGCTGGGGGACCTGGGCAGGCAGTTGAAGTTCGTAGGATTTGCCCTAGTTCAGTGGTGGGTTCTCAGCCTGGAGAGCTGCCTCTCGGTGGCATGTGGCAGTGTCTGAAGGCAGTGTTGACTGTTACGACTTGAGGCCCAGGATGTGCTGCTGGCTGCAGTGGGTCAGGCCGGGGATGCTGCTGACACCCTGCAGTGCCCAGGATTTCCCGTGTCCCTAGTGTTGAGGATCAGACATCCTGCTCCGGCCTCATGAGAGAGCCGCAGGTGAGGCCTCATCACATTAGTGTCATTTCCGTGTAAGACAAATCTGGCATCAAAGACTGACTTTCATATGGAGCTGAAAGACAAAGCAGGTCAGGAGAGGGGCAGACTTGTGCCGTGTGTCCCTGGGGACCCACCTGGGTAAGTGCAGGGTAAGCAGGGGTAGAAAATGCTTATCTTTGGGAATTCCCCCTCCTCCATGGAGAATTCTCCCGCTGCCATGGCCCTTCTCTAAAGAAGGGAGAGTCCGAGTGGATGAGGAGCCGATGGAAGATGTTGCTCTGGCTTTCGATTTCTCTTCTCAGTTTCTTTTTCCTTTTCATTGTGTGGAAACCATATGTCGGAGTGCAGACCTGCTTGGAATACCTCGTGTTAATAAAGGCAGGAGCCTTCTTCCCGCGGCACTTTCCTCGGCACTGACACTGAGGAAGTGTTTCCTGTTGAGGTGGTTCAGGAAGCCAGTCCAGAAGGGCCCTGGAGTGCCTAGGGTTGGTGTCGGAAGCACTGGAATTCCATCTGCAAGGCAAAGGCTTTTGAGGGGGAGGGAATCCTCTTTTTGAGGAATCATAATGTTTTTAATGCTAACATGCACGCTACTTGATGAATCGGTAAACTTCTGTCTTTACATATAAGGGCAACAAGGAAGTGTTTCAAACCGAAGGCACCTAATGGCTTCCAAAAGCTATTTGCTCTGTGATTATATTCTGGGACTTGGATAGCTACCGGGAAGGAGGGCTGACTGCTTGGATTTGTGGCTCAGACATTGCCTTTGCCCACCACACACACACTTCATAGACTGTCAGTCCTTCTCTTCTTCTATGTTAAAACGCCACTGTTCCTTGCAGTGGTGTAACTGGAAACAAAGCTTGCAGAGATAGTTGAATTGTTTTTCACTCCTACCTCTAGAAGCATAGATTTAAGGTGACATGCAGGCTACATTCCTTTTGGTTCTTTACCCCCTTTGATAAGAACCCAAGGAGCAGGACACTAGTGGCAGCGCGGAAACCTTGTAATTGAAACCCAATCCCTACGTTTTCAAGCCTTAATCGTGATGGGCTCAATGCAGTTTTTCTTTAAAAAAAATTATAAATGGTGCTTTACACAGTTCATTATTTGATAGCTCAATGTCAATGACAGGCATTTTTTACAATAAACAGTAATTAGGAAGGACACAACATCACTTTTATGGTATTCTTACCAAACATGCCTCACCGCATTCCCCTTCTGGGTGACATCAGACAGGCCAAATCAAGGGACATTCTGTTACCGATTGGGGTTACCGGCCGGGACCTTGGATCTTCTCGTCGACGCAGAAAAGATTTTAAGGTCAACAAAAATGAAAGTAAATCAAAGTGGGATTTATTAAAGATACACTCTGAGTGAAGAGTGGGCCAGTGGAGAGAGACAGTAAGGTCCCACGGAGGCCATATCCTTTTCCTCTGAGCTTGCACCAAGAACCTGCTGGCTCTGAATCTACCCGCTGGGGGTCTGCTGGCCGCATAAAGGGACGATCTGAAGGCATTGATGGTCCTACCCGTCAGGACCCCTTGGCAGGCCCCACCTTAGCCGCTCTAACGTCCTATCTAACCATTACAGTAACTGATCAGGAAGGACTCTCTTGTCAATATTATGAATGAGCATGAGAAGAAATAACTAAATGCGATATGGGATCCTGGAATTGGATAAGGACATTCAAGGAAAAGCTGGTATAATTCAGATAAGCTCTGTCAGTTCAATAATGCTATGCTGGTGTGAATGTCCTGGCTTTAATCTTTGTATTGTTTCGTAAGACTGACAGCATTTTGGGATGCTGGGTGAGGGATATATGGAAACCATAATTTTACAACTTTCCTGTAATTCTGAAATTTCTTCTATCCATATTGGTTGTTTTAAAAAGCATTCTGTAGTAAGTATAATAAAACAAACAGATTCTGTTGTTTTTCCAATCTAAATAGCACTTTCTTTTTAAAAAAATATATTTTATTGATTTTTCACAGTGAGCTAGGGAGAGAGATAGAGAGTCAGAAACATTGATGAGAGAGAAACATCAATCAGCTGCCTCCTGCACACGTCCTACTGCGGATATGCCCACAACCAAGGTATATGCCCTTGACCGGAATCGAACCTGGGACCTTTCTGTCTGCAGGCCGATGCTCTATCCATTGAGCCAAACCAGTTAGGGCTCTAAATAGCACTTTCAGTAGCATTTCACAATAAATAGTTCACAAATGTGTTTTATGAGTTACAAAACCATGAGTGTTGGGTTCAAATATTAAATGGCAAATTAATGTATTACATTGAAGGGATTTACATTACTAAGCTTTTTGAGGTTAATGCTTAACATTTTAAAATATTCTGGCCCAGCCTACATGGCTCAGTGGTTGAGTGTCCACCTATGAACCAGGAGGTCACAGTTCAATTCCCGATAGGGCACATGCCTGGGATGTTCAGGAGGCAGCCGATCAATGATTCTCTCTCATCATTGATGTTTCTATCTATGTTCCCCTCTCCCTTCCTCTCTGAAATCAATAAAATATATTAAAAAATATTACTCTGAAATTAATAGACTCACAAAAGTAATAGTGAAAAATTGAGTAATATAAAGTAGAAAAAATATTTCCTCCTAGTAAAATCCTATCTTCACTCCCTCTGACATTATCACCGTACCACCCGCACTCTCCAGGAATTCAAGTTCACAAACCTGTGTCTTAGTAATATTTATTAATCAGAATCTCATTCTGTATAATCCTTTCTAAAACTTGCTTCCTTCCTTCCTACTTATCAATAATCAATGGCTTTCTTCAGTACATAAATTTCTACCTATGTAGTTTACCTGCAGTAAAACATTACATTTTTAATCTATCATAATGTATTTATGGGAATTTCAGCTGTCTCAGAAATCAATCATGCATAAAGTGTTGAACATCTCTGTGTATTCCCTTTTTTTGATATTAACAAATGCAGCTCTTAATTCGGGCATACATTTTTTAAAAAATATATTTTTATTGATTTCAGAGAGGAAGGGAGAGGGAGAGAGAGTTAGAAACATCAGTGATGAGAGAGATTCATTGATTGGCTGCCTCTTGCATGACCCCTGCTTGGGATTCAGCCCACAACCCCGTATATGCCCTTGACTGGAATCGAACCTGGGACCTGTCAGTCTACAGGCTGACACTCTATCCACTGAGCCAAACCTGCGAGGGCTGGGCCTACATTTTTGTATCAGAAAGAGAATATGTAGTCTTTGCCTTTTGCAATCCTTTTAAGTTATTTTGTATCTAAAGTGTAATTTTCAAGATATCAACTGTCTGTGCTCACACATGAAAACGTTTTACATTTAACCTCCTAAGAAGAACAGTCATCGTTAAGTCCTACAATTTCCAACTTTTATCCAATTTTTCAAGAATTTTTAAATAGGTTCTATTTTATTTTATTTTTTAATTAGGTTTTATTTTATTTTGAGAAAAAGAAGGGAGACAGAGAGAAATATTGATCAACTGCCTCCTGCAGACACCCTCCCTACTGGGGATTGAGCATGTGAGCTGGAATGGAACTGTGACCTCCTGGTTCATAGGTCAACACTCAACCACTGAGCCACTCGGGCCAGCCTCCAGCTGTTGTGCAATTTGTAGACCAGCAGGGAGCCCAGAAGCTGACTGAGTGTTTGGAGTCTTGCTCCCTGAGTGTTGAGACTGCGAGTGTCCGCAGCGTGGAGAAGTGAAAGGGAATGGCGGCCCATCCATCAGAAGTTAATTTTGTGTTTTTAAACTTTGCTTCAAATGCTTAGGTCCCCAGCAGGGGGTTAGTAAGTCAACCACAGAGAAGCCACACAGGTGCCTAATTTTGGTTCCTTTATGGTTTCTAGACCAGAAACGAGGGAGGAGGGGTGCTGATTGAACACTTGCAGACATTTATCATATTTGAGTGGTTAGTAAAACGATTCTAAACAGAATAAACTTCAGTGGCTGTGTGCATGCCTTGGTAGAAAAAGCAGTAACTAATTGTGTGTCAGAAACACGCTCATGGGATGCTAACGTATTTACACAGATAAATGTCTGCTGCAGTGGGACTGCAATAACGAAAATGCTGGCACTAAGGAGAATATCTAATAGGAATGAATGCTTGTTGGTGAAAGAAAATTGTCTTTTTAGTTCCAAAATATTTAAACTCGGAACAAGCTGTGTGTGTTGTGCAATTTATTGGGTTATTGGTGACACCTTTCAAAATGACGAAGAAGTTGTATTCTTGAATATTAGGACTGCGTAATTACTGAAAGTACAGTAAATGCCCCCATCAGTCCTTGGGGTTCATCTTAAGTAGCTCCTTGCACACTAGAGTATTTAATTTGAAATGCTGCCAACCTTATTAAGTGAGAGAAGTACTTCCTGAGACCTCTGTTGTTAAATTTGGAACTTTCTGTATGAGATCATTTTCATGAGAAATGTCAGGATCCCAGAATTGTTGAGCATATTCTGGCATTTATCACTAAAACTCAGCAAAACACTTAACATTTCCTGTTTTATGGATGGGGCCTTTTATGAATATTGGGAATGTACTGCCTCCCACGGAAAGACATGAATCTGGGAAGGCCTGACAAGTCTTCTGAGTGACGGATCCATTTGCTCGGCAGAGCTGCCTCGTTCAGCGACTTGGGTGGTAAATGGGAGCCAGTTTGGTTTAATTCTGTTCTCTCTGGCTGTTGGTTTTCTATAATTGCTAATTGCTGAGTCAGGTTAGGAAATATAAAATGTGAACACCGGATTTCTGTGGCTTGCATTTCTGTTTTGGTTGTGACTTGACGTTTCCTTGAGTTGGTAACATTCAGCAGCCCTTCTACAGCCTTTGGAGTTGGAGTTAGTTGACAGTTTGTAGACATATCAGGGACATGGTTTAGCCAGTAATGCATGTTATGCCATAAAGACCACCAAACCTGTGTATATTCAACTATTGGTCTTTTCAACTATTTCTGTATAGTAATAGAAAGAAAATGGAAATCTAATCAAGAGTATAAAAGACTGAACAGCAGTCATAAAAAATCAACAGAAGTTCAGCAGAATAAATCCCGTGGAATTTATCTTATTTCCCTTTTTTGATAAGAAATAAAGTTCTAAAATTTATTTTACAAAAGTGACTGGGAAGTCTGAGCTGTATGTCCATAAGGCTATTTACGTTCCACGGTGATCACACCGGAATGTTGACTAATAAGGCAATGAAAACTGAGATGGATGGGCAGCATTTTTGTTGGCGTCTGAGCCACTTATCTGTGAGTCCTCAGGATCAGTTAGTTCAGACTGGAAAACTGGGACAATTTTAAGTCTTCTGATAACTAAACCTGTGATGTCTTTCCATTTATTTAGGTCTAATTTCTTCCCATTAAATGTAGTTTTCAGCATGCAAGTCTTGAACTTCTTTTTTAATAAAATTCATTCTCATATATCTTATTATTTTTTTTAACAGAATGTTTTTCTTAATTTCATTTTTGGATTGTTTATTGCTTGTATATAGAAAAACCACTGGAGCTCTGTGTACTGCTCTGACCTGCAAACTGCTGAATTTGCTTTTTAGCTCTTCCTTGTGTGGATGGTTTTCTGTAGGATTTTCTGTGTATAAAATCACGCCATCTGCTAGCGGAGGTAGTTTGACCCTCTCATTTCTAGTCCGGATGCGTTTTATTTCTCCTGTTGCCTCATTGCCCTGGTTAGAACTCCCCGGACGGGGCCCCCTTGGTCTCGTACTGTTTTTCAGGGTGTATTTTCTTCTCCTTGGACTGTGTATACAATCTTGGGTGGCGCTTCTCTAAGTCTTTGCATTATAATGAAACGAACTGCAGTTCCTTCTATAGCTGAGGAAGGCTGAGGCGGAGGTTTCTCCTGCAGCACACTGACCTTTGCTGGACTTGGCTTGTTATGTTTATATGAAAAGTGTCCCGCAATGCTTCTGGTGATGGTTTCTTTTCTGCACCTTCACTGCATTGCATTGTGAAAGGGAGCTTCGCATTCTCTGGCTCTATCAGGTGAACTAGTAAGATATTTTAATTCATTTCTTCACCAGATTGGTTTTGATTGCTTACTAAATACCAGGCATAATGGATGCTCTGGAGACATAGCAGCTCATAAGAAATTTAGAGTCTAGTTGCTTGAGGCAGACAAATTAACAACTAGATTAATAAATACGTAGTTTGTCTAGAATTCCTATCTTATAATGCATTCAGCAGCAGCCATGTGGCAGGGCGAGAAGGCCTGAAACCATGTGATATGAGAAGAGTCGAGAGGACTGATTGTATGATGTTGAGCCAATAAGCTTGGGCTATGGAAGAGGAAGGAAGGAAATTACAGGGTAGTAATTGCAAATATTTGTCCTCTGGACATAGTAGCATTTCGATCAGCATGTAGACTGATGGCCAGTAGGGGATTTCCAGTGATTCTTTCTTTGGAACAGGTTGAACTGGGCAGCCACTGACCTCTTTACTGCCACAGTCCTTTGAAATAGGTGATCATTTTAGAGTTTTAATCCCCTCTCATAGTACCCAGTGCTATGAAGCACATTCTTGCAAACCCCTACCCTCACCCACATGACCACAGACATAACACACAGGTGTAACAGAACTGCTGCGTTCTCCTGGAGTCTCGTGTTGGGGGTCAGACCTCTGCGGGATGGGAATTCCACGTTTGATTAGCTCCCGCTTTCATGGCATTGGTCCTGACAGTGTCCCTCCTTCTCAATAAAGGCTATGCCAGTCCAGATATTTCATTTCCTGAGAACATAAGCTGGGAACAGTTTTCCGAATGGAAAAATCATTTGGCATTTTGAAACATAATTAAAGAGCATCTGGGCAACTCATAAATTGTGGGTCAGTCACTGCATGTGCTTTTCACACGACGCCAATAACTAGACGGAAAGCTGTTCTTCCTGAACGGAACCGCTTGCTCGGATGGATTTACTCCTGAAAGACTAGGTTTGGTAAAATAAGTCGATACACTTTGGGAGCCCTAATGTCCCGCCTGGAAACGTACTTTCCTGATAGGACAGACTTTGAAGTTACATGAATGCACTTGCAATGGAGTGCTCCCACGGGTACTAGGGAGATGAGTCGGTAACCTTGGAGGTGAGGATTTGGCTTGGCGCAATCTTGGTGACACGGTGGGCAGGAGGAGGTACTCTAGGTTTTTAAGCTTTGTGCCAATTCACTTATCTAGATTTTCCCAGTAAAGTTTAGAAGTCCCACACACTCTTGTGAATGTTAAAACTTGTCATAGATTTATGCATCTAAATACCTCCTACCTCATGCAAGTTGATATCTTAATTTTGATTTTTTAAAGACTTTATTGATTTTTGAAGAGAGAGAGATTAATGTGAGAGCAAAACATTAATGAGCTGCCTTCTGCAGGACCCCTACTGGGCATGGAGCCACAATCCAGGCATGTACTCCGACTAGGAATCCAACCTGTGACTTTTAGGTGCATGGGATGACGCCCAACAACTGAGCCTCACCGGCCAGGGTGACATCTTAATTGTATTTCTCTCTGAATTCAGGGTGCTACGGGTTTACCTCTGTAAGAATCCGTGTTCCACTGTGTTACAAACGCCTGTTCACTTGTTCGTCTTTTCTACCAGATTGTGTTCTGTTAAGCACTTGTTTTTGTTTATGTCGATATTGTGCATGACCCTAAAGAAAGTAGACACACAGAAAATGGCTGCTGATGACATGAGTGCCCTGGTTCTTCCTTCTAAACCTCTTTCAGTCCTTCCCCACAGTCTTCCTTTGCATCTGCTGCCAGCTCATGTCTCTGCCATCCTGCCTGGGCAATTCTAGTAGGTGCTGGACAGTCACCCTTATGCCATTCTTCCTCTTAGCAGACACTTCATAACCTTCCACTGCAGTGTTCTGAGCTACTCAGGAAGGCTGTCCATGGCCACAGGTGGCCCCAGCGGCTGCATGCTGTGGCTGTTCACATGGACAGGTTTCTGAGGCGGGGCCACCAGGTTGTATATCCTTGTTAGGGATTTCCAAAAGAATTTCAGTCTTCACTATAAAGGAACAAATGCCTTGGAGAATAAAAGAAAAACTGTATAAAACTTACATGCTGACCTACACGTCTTCTTTTTACTAAATCACCCCTCCACTTCTTTCTGTTCCCACGAATTAGTACATCAGGAGCTTTAACACCCGTGTGCTGGCGAGGATCCTGTGTCCCCTCTCTGTGTGTCCTTTCGTGTGGTTCTCCATCCAGGGAGCGCCAGCCCATTCCAAAAGTCCAACATCTGGAAAGCTTTTCCTGATTCTGCAGGCATTTAGTCATGCAGAACTCAAGTTGTTCCCGAAAAGAAAATAAGAGTCAGTAAGAATTCCTTGGGGACAAAAAACCAGTAGTATTGTTGAGGGTTAAGCTCTGCAACGTAGCCAGAAATGCGTTTAATATAAAAATGCATGTTTAAGTTTTCCAGTTTTATTGAGATTGAATCAACATTCAGCACTATCTCAGTTTAGGTTGTACAGCCCAATCATTTGACTTACATGCAGTAAGTACCGCAATATGTGTGGTTAACATCTGTCATTTCATATAAAAAAGAAACACTTTTCCCTTTATGATGCAAACACTTTAGATCTATTCTCTCAACAACTTTTCCATTTCACATGGTAGTGTCAGCTATCGTCATCATGGTGAGCCTGGCACCCTTCGCGCGTTTTAAGCTCACAGCTGAAAGTTTGTTCCTTTTGATCACCTTTCATCCATCTCAGTTGTATTCTTGTTGTTTTCACCGAGAAGCGTTTCGTGATTAAAATGGCAGAAAACAATAAAACCTGTGAGCCATCTTTGGGACATTTGTAGCCCTGGGTTTTCGCTTCTTTTTCTCCTGCCTTTTCTCCCAGGCCCCTTTTGAAACTTACCTGCACGGTCCCTAAGTTGATACCTATGTTCTCGCCATCAAGTGCTAGAGGAGACAGAATATCCATTTGGTCACTGCAGTGACATTGGTGATGTTCACCTTGTCTAAAAGCACGTGGTGCACCAGCGAAGTGTAACGAGTGTTAAATAATGAGTCTAGTCAGAGAAACAAGGGCATTCAGTGGTTACAAATTGTGATACGCCCTCTGGAGGACAGGAAGGTCTGATCTGTTGTGAATAGACATCGTGAGAGATATTCTTAGGATTGCGTCTAGGCTGCACCGTGAACCAGTGAGACAGCAGGAAGTTTTCCTTGGTTGTTGTGGTGGAGGGTGTTGTCTCCAGCGGAGGGTCCGGTTTACCCAAAGCCTGATGTGTTTGAAGAAGTGAGGAACATCTGTGAATCTGGGTTAATAATTTGAACTTTTTCTTGGAAATGTTGAAATTCCTTAAAGGCATCAACTTTGTTTCTTTGAAGGTCCCCACCTCTTTTTGATACGAAAAAGCAGGTGTGTGTACAAGGCTACATAGGGCTTTGAGGTTCCCACACGCCATTTCTACTAAACACTACGGGAGCGAACCTCGACTCTGATTCTTGACAGAATTAAAATGCCCCTAGCAAGTGAAACACTGGAGAAAATCATGGTCAGAGCTTGGGAAACTGGATGCTTCAGGCTTAATCAGAATGCCCGCTCCTCCCCTAGGGCCGCTCAGAGACCTGTCCTGCATGTGTACTCGGTAAATAGTCTTGACATGTGGTGTTGGCTTTCATTGTTGGCTGGAGCAAAATGTCACTTATTTCACTCTGCCAATTTGAAACTCATGTTCTTTTATGAAAATACAAGTAGACGAGGTGTAGAGGTGGGGTTTTTGCTGTCTCTTAACCAATTTTCAAATTTCATAGATCATATAACAGGCTAAACTCTGACAGTTTTGCTTAGACCGAGACACTGGTTAAAACTGGTTGTGAGTTTTCGCCTATAAATCTCCATTCTGCTGTTAGTCTCAACAAACACCTGTGTGAAGTTTTTTTTCTTTTTAATACTATGGAATATTTGGAAAATACACTAAAGCCTAAAGAAGCAAAAAAAATGACTCCCCATTCTTTTGACTCTAAGAGCTAGCTTTTATTAGAAGGATCTTTTTAAATTTTTTTATATGTGCACATTCCCACTAATTGGTGCAGGAACTGGTGTGTGTGAAGCCTTGTTATCCCTTTGTCAGGCTCACACCCCTTTCTCGGTCAGTCTCCACAGCTGAGATGGAGACCAGGGGTTAGATCAGACTCTCCACGTCATCAGCGGTGATGCTGGAATTGAACAGCACCACTGGATCAGCAGCCACACTGGAGCGCCTTTCTACTATCTCCTCCAGCCTGAGTTCTGGGACCCATCCATGGGGAGACAGGGTATGCAGGGTGGACCTAGAGCACTTAGACAGCAAGAACACTACCCTACATTTCGCATACAGGGGGGTGGGGGGAGGTGATGGGGGAGATAGCTATTCGAACTTATCACGGACAAGCTATCCCTAAATTTAGAGAGCCTATAAGATACTTCAATATACCTACTAGGTCCCTCCTTCCAGTTACAGATCAGAAAAAGAATCTCCTTCCTTGGGCCAGAAAGGGGTGAGGGCATGGAAATGGAGAAATGATTACTTCCTCTTGTAGGGGATGGAGTATAAAGGCATTTCCTCCCATGGCCCTTTAATGATACACATGAAAGTACGCGTTTCCTCTTTGAATTTTCAAATCTTAATGTCTGGCTTAATGGCTGTCTAATTCATATTTTTGTGCCTTTTTATGGTGAATGTTATTTTTGTTTGTTTCATTTGGTTTGAGATGACAAGGGAACCTTTGCAAAAATGGGCGAACCGGATATGTGGAATAGGGTTCAAGGACATCGGTCTCTGATGTTGGTTGTTCTACATCTGGTTCTACGTGCCTGCTAGAGCCCACGGTAGCTGTGAGGGTGCACAGAAGTCTAAGAGGGAACAGTGGACCGTCCTAATCAGGCAATCAGCAAGCTGAAGGGAAGGGATATTTGCCACAAGACATGCTGCTGGACAGATACTTTCTGGATAGTCATGACCCAAGACCATTTTGAGTTATATTAACTAGCCTTTCCTTTTCCTGTTTCTTTTCAGATTTGTGTTTTATAGATAATCTTATTTCAAATACTAGTAGACGGGTTTTTATTTTCTGCTTAATTGAGTATAAACAATTGATTACATGTTTGCTTTACAGGGTCTGAGTGTTGTGGCCTTTTTCTGTTGTTGGATAATTGATCAGTAAGAGCACTGGACTTCTTTTTAAAGTGTGGTTTTTAACATTTATTTTATTTTTTAATTCTTTATTGTTTAAAGTATTACATATGTCTCTTCCCCCCCCCCCCCATTGACTTCTCCCCAGCCATTCCTACCCCCTAGCACATGCCCTCCCCTCCCTATTGTCTGTGTCCATGGGTTTGCTCTCTTGCCCCCGCCTCCCTCCTGGCCCCCCGCCTCCCCTCATAGAAGCATGGAACAGACCTTCCAGCTTAGGTGAGGTTTTGATTAGAGATGAAGTCCAGCAGCGCTCAGCGTCCGTGGACGATCAAGCAGAGCAACGAAGCATCTTGTGTGCTCCGCTAATAAGGGGAAAAACTCTCTGGTTCCAATTTTCTGATTGTCTTCCTCTTAAACATTGTCTGTAAATACTATTTCTCAAGTATAAATAACTCTAACGTCTTATTTTTAAGTGCCTTCATTAAATACTCATTTCAGCCGAGTAAAACAAATTCAGCCCTTCCTGAGGAGAGGAAAGAATGCTGGAAACCAATCTGCAGGATGAGACTCCGCTGTGATTTCTAAACCCCTGGCAGTCATTTTGTATTTCTAACCAAGAGCCATTAAAGCAATTTTAACAAGACCTCTAGACACAGTGAAAAGCACATGCTAAGAATAAAGAGTCCGGCAGAACTTTGAAGATTTTCTCACTTAGAGATTTCCCAGCGCACTATTTACAAGCATGTCCTCTATCTTGATGAGTATTTAGGTTATCTGAAGGCTGGGGTTTGGGGGGAAGCACCACATACACACACCAGAAGGGAAATTTATTTACCAATTAATGAAACCCTTAAGAACTCTGGATGGGAACTGCTGTTCACCATTTTGTTGCTGTGTGGTGGCGCTGAGCAGTGACCACTGTATATGATTGGACTGCTGCTGTTTGACAAAGTCTAAGCTATATGTTAACAGGCTTTAATTATAGATGATGGCTTTCGGTAGGCCAAAAATAAAAAAAAAGGAGGGGGAAATTAAAAAAGAGCTGACTGGTAAATCATCTATATTTATTTAGGGCAAAAAAGAGGACTTCTGAGTACATTTGCGTTTATTCTTTACTCCTAAACTAAGGTGACCAGATTTAAAGCGGTACACCATTGACCAGGGGGGTTCTTTCTTTTTCTTTTCTTTTTTTTTCTTTTTTTATTATTACTTAAAATATTACAAAGAGTAATTGGGACTTCTTTAAAATGCCGCAGGACACGGGACAAACTTAAAAATCGGGACCGTCCCGCCAAAAGCGGGACGTCTAGTCACCTTATCCTAAACAAAAATGAATACATCTCTTACCTAAATATTGCTGAGGTCAAATTCCTGGAAATGCGAAGATATTTGAGGAAGGTTACTCAAAATCTAATTTTTCATAGGGACAATGCTATAGATTCAGTCAGAATGCTGTAGATTCTCCAGAAAGTTCTGAAGAATCCTAAAATGGATTAAGGTGGTATCAAAAAAGGGAGATATGTTTAAAAAATAGAACCAAACAGAGTGAAAGAGGCAGAAGGTACTCAAATAATGTGTTTCATTGAGCAAGTAAATTATTCATGTCTTTTTCTAGACTCGAGAATGTTTTTGGGCACCTTTGTATTTTTACATAACTTCAAACTTTAAGTTGAAAGAATAGTACAAAGCCATCTCTGTACCTTTGATCCAGATTCACCAATTTTATCATCAGGTTTTTTTCTTCTGTGTGTGTATTTATTTTATAAAGCTTTAAGCATTATCCCCCCACTACTTATAAATGTTTCACTGTCTATGTCCTAAAAAAAGGCTATTTTCTTACACAACAACATAAAGTTTCTGAATTAGGAAGTTCAGTCTTTGCCTGATTCTATCATGTAAGTCCACATTCCATATTTACACCCTACCAGTCGCTTCCATTATGTTCTTCATGGAGGTTTTCACTCTAGTCCAAGATGACTTATTGCATTTAGTTGTAATGTGTTTTTCGTCTTCTATCATTTGGAACAGTTTCTTAATCTGTCTTTGCACTTCATGAAATTGGCATCTTGAGAAGTAAAAGCTAGTTTTTATTATTATTGTTATTTGCTTTTCTACAATATGTTTGCTTTTCAACAATGTCCCTTAAATTAAACTTCTCTGATATTTCCTTATAAGTAGATTTATGTTATACATTTTTGACTGGGATTATCACAGCCAGTGTGTGTTTGTCAGTGCCTTGGCTGTCAGGTGAAATCCATCAGGTTTCTCAATCACAAAGCTACCATTTTCCTGAGTTATTAATACATATATGTTGATGATGCTTTGCATCTGTGTAAATGTGCTTTTTTTAGTCAGACCTCTACCCACTAGTTTTAACACCAGTTGATAATTGTTGATGGTACTATGGCAGTGGCCAAATGGTGATTTGCTAACTCTGTGATTCCTTTACACTATTTCTCTACATTGGTTGGCATGCTATTGGAAGGAAGTACTTTCCCTCCCCCTCTTCCAATTATGTATTATTCACTCATTGATAAGCATGAATTCTCTCATTGATGTTTATCATTAGGACTCATTACTCTCATTATTTTGGTAATAGATTGTCCCCGATTTGCCTAGTGGGATCACTTCTGGCTGATTCCTGGGTCATTTGTACATGTCCCCATCATGTCGAACATGATTAGGCAAGTTAAATCTTAACACAGTAGTGGAATATTTATATGTGAAAATTTAATGGCTGTAATGTTGCTCTGTTCCCTCTACCAGTATTATTATGTCACTTGTACCAAAGGCTGTTATTATTTCTGGTGCATATATGTGAATTGTTAGCTGGTCTAGACTTTATAGTTTACTTAGTTAATTAATCTTGTCTTAATATGGAATCTTCCAATAAGTGGATGATTCTTGGTGGGGATGGCATCCCAAGCTACCCCAGAAGTCAGCCATGCCTTGCTAAGCTATTTGCATAATGAACTGCAGATACAATTTAGTGAGAATTTTCTTGTCATTTTAATATTTAGCTTATTTCCCTTGTCACTTCTGCAGCAGCCCATATTGATAATCTGGGTTTAATTAAAAACAGAGACTTACAGCCATACCTGCACACAAGTCAAGAATCAGTGTTAGAGAACAGAGGGAGGGTAGGGAAGAGTCTCGATGAAACATCTGGAATCATTTTAGCAAGTGTTCTGTCAAGAGGCTGCCAAATCTTGAGGTTTTTGCACCTAAGTTTTCTCGTACATTTGGAAGGAAGTTATTTTCAGCTTTCCCACTTAAAGCTTTTCTGCCGGGTACATGGGACAGCTGTTGCATTCTTTTCCTAGCTGAATAGGATGCATATTGCTATCTGAAGTTCAGACTTGAAACTCAGTTACTATCCTTAAGGTATTTGTTGGATGGAAAATAATCCATAGCTTGGAATTTAAGATGAACTGCATTGCCTACTGCATTTAACTACAGGAACAAGTTAGCAGAGGATGTTGTCACTTCTGTCCTCTGATTCTATCTGTCTCCCTTTTGTGTGATTACCTTTCCTAGCCTTTTGGACTAACCAGCATTTTCCCACACAAGCTGTTTGGGGATGGAAGTGTTCACAGGTTTTTTGTTTTGGCTTTGTTCTTTTTAGCCTTTTCTTAGTCAGGTTTTGTCAATGTTCTTTTCAGGTCCTAACTCAATAGCTCTGCAGTCTTTGAGCGAAGACATCTGGCCGCTCTAGCAACAGGGAAATGACGGGCATTCCTTGAAATAGCTGTGCTACTGCGCTCCATCCCCTTTTAGTTCCAGAGATACAGAAGGTTGAACTCCAGTCTCCATCTTGAACTCTTGAATGTGAGAAAGGGAAATTGGTATAAAAATTGGCTTCTTAAATCCAAACCCAACCTGAGTCCTATCAGCCATGGAGATTCTAACAAAAGACATTGCTTATGTCTGTGTGAGAGATGAGGAATGTTCTACAAATAGTGTTAAAACCGAAATCAGTATGAAAAGGTAGCTCTTTGTTTGATAATTAGTAATGTGCTTTCACAAACTTTGACCAGTTTAACATCATTTCACTGTTTCTTGAAAAGTCACTGTTTTCATGGATAGAGAGCTGTTAGGTGTGTTTTATCCGTTTAAAATTTTTATAATTTGATATTACAGTGACCTTTCTCTTCCTTCGTCCCATCCTACATTGGACCTCAGCTGATGCTACGCCCTGAGAGACCTTTGCCCGCATCCTCTGAATGACAGGAGGTCTCACGGAGGCTCTATGTGCAATCTGTTTAATTTTGTCTGGCAGCGGAAACAGCTCCAGACAAAGTATTCTTCAGTCTTACACATTTTTTTTTGGTGTGAATTGACCTGCTGATGTCTAATGTTGGTGAATAAATACGTGATTCAAAGAATAAAATTATAGATCAAGATGTGCTTTTATGTAGACACTTGCCTTCTGGAAGGCAAAGGCAGTAGTGATGACTAGAAGTTGGTTTTCAAAAGAAAATACCATCATCTAAAGCAAGCATGTCAAACTTGCAGCCCGTGAGCTACCTGCCTTGCTTATTTATCCCGTGTTAGCCTTTGAGTTCGACATGCTTGATCTAAAGTCTTTAAAGAGATGGTTTTAGTACAGGCCAGAGTGACTGGAAAATAAATGTGTGTTTGCTTACTGATTGTTTTTGACCCTTTAACTTGCTATGGGAAGACACTCAGACATCACTTTCATGGAATGTGTTCACCCACACGCGTGTCAGTCCTGGAAGTTAGCATTTTGCAGAGAACAGTTGTGTGATTTCACTAAATTGTTAGCACAAATCAATCATTCATTCTCCATGTAAATCGGTCTGGCTGATTTAAAAAATAATTTCCTAGCTGTCACTAGGAAGATGCTAATAGCTTAGTTTTACGGAGTGATGATCATGATGATCGTGTGCCCAGGCATTGTGCTGGTTTTAGAGAGATTTGCATTCATGGTTCTCAGTAGCTTTGTGAAGGAGTTCATACTGTGATCTCATTTCATAGATGAGAAGGGTGTATCTCAGCTTGAGGAACATGCCCTAGTCCATCTAGCTGAAGTTAAAGTAGTAGAAATTCACTGTATGTAGGTAAGTATCTGGATCTCTCTAGCTTATGACCAATATCTACATGTATTAATTAATGGGATAATATATCAGGGACACTCGTTCAGTTTTGAATTAGATGGCCTTAAGGGTGCAGGCTAGCTAGTAACTAAGGAGACGTTGTAATGCAGAATAAGAATCAACCTTGATGTGTTTGTTCAAAGCCTCTAGTCCCAGTTTCCAGCCCAGGGATGTAACAGATGCTACTGCGTTTAGACTGTTGTCTCCATAGGTGGCACGTCGTTATGGGCAACTGCTGATGAGGAGCAGATGAATGCTCCCAGGAGCCACGTGCAGCAGGGGAGGGCGTTCTAATTGGAGTGCTCGAGGTTCGGAAAAGGTAAGAACTTACTGAGGTTTTAAGAGGTAGCATATTTAGCAGGTAGCAAGTGCATCTGCAAGCTCCTGAAAGATGTTATGGGAGGCACGTTGGAGAATCCAGAACTCTGAGATGCAGGGTTGCAGAATTCAAATTCCTTTGCTAATAAGAGTAATGGTAGCACTACCCCTTGAGCACCAGGTACCCGTTCAACTGCATTGAATGAATTTAATCTTCATAAGAACCCCATGAAGTTTATCTCTCTTTTAAAAAAATTTTTTAAAAATATATTTTATTGATATTTTACAGAGAGGAAAGGAAGGGGATAGAGAGCTAGAAACATCGATGAGAGAGAAACATCGATCAGCTGCCTGCTACACACCTCCCACTGGGGATGTGCCCGCAACCAAGGTACATGCCCTTGATGGGAATCGAACCTGGGACCTTTCAGCCTGCAGGCTGACGCTCTATCCACTGAGCCAAACCGGTTAGGGCTGCTTTATCTCTATTAGCATTCTAAGCAAATAAGATCCTGCATGGTTTGAGTGTATGGATTGTAAGTGGAGGAGCCATTCAGTGTTTGAATTCTTAACTCCAGTACTATAGTTCAGCTGGTACTGTGGTTTGATGGCTCCTGCGAAGATCCATTTAAATATTGGATAATATTTCTTTTTTTCAGAAAAGAGTTTCCTTCATCTATCTGATTAGACTACAGTGTGTTTTGGAGTCTTTAGGTACAAACAATTCCTTTGGAACCTTGAAGGGGTGCCTATGTGTTCACCACTTTCTTCTTAGTGCCCAGCACAGCCAGGCCTCAGGGTTGTGCAATGAGTATTTGTTGGCCAGACTTGCATGCCTGAGCTAAGGCATCTAGGTGATGTGGCTAGGGACCAAGGGAAACACTTTGTGCAAACACCTCTTAAGGCAGCTGTTCTCATCCTGTGGCGCCTTTCACAGGGGTCGCCTGAAGACCATCCTGCACATCAGATATTTATATTACGATTCATGACAGGAGCAACATTACAGTTATGAAGTAACAACGAAAATAATTTTATGGTTGGGTCACAACATGAGGAACTGTATTTAAAGGGCCAGAGGTTGAGAACTACTGTCTTAAGGAATTTATCTGCCAAACATTTCTCTGGTGTCAGTCTCGTGAACTGCTGCTTGGATCATAGGAAAGGTGCTTTCCTCCCAGTGCCCCCTACCCCTGCGTGAGAGGACTGGGGAAGTGCAGTAAGGGGTTGATGGGGATGCTGGGCAGGTTGTCCATAGGGAGAGTAGCTGGTACCTGGCACTGAGTTTATAGATCACTTAGAAATGGGCAGGCCTTGTCTAGTGCCAGAGGAGAGGAAACCAGTTTACAGATTAATGAAATTGAACCTGGGAAAGATGTAGACTCAGAAACGGTTCACTTCGTTGGCAGTTGAAAAACAATAAAAGTGCAGGTGATTAAGGGTGAGACGTCATTGACAACAATAAAACACATGTATGCCTGGGGTCTCTCCGAGACAGCCACATCGTACTTATTTTCATTCTTCTACCAGCTCTTAGAAAGAAGAGCAGTTATGACTTCCCCTTTCAGATAATAAACGGATACACACCAAGGTAATTACCTACTTTAATGTCACCCAGATATTAAGCAGCAAAATGGGGATTCTGGCTTGGACTTTGTGACTCTGGAATTGATGCTTTAAAGTTCAGTGACCACCAAGAGAACCCTCTTCCTTGGGCTGAATCAGCCTGAAGAGGGTGAAGGGAGTAAGAACTACCTATGCCCTTGGAGGTGTGACCTCCGCTTAGCAGCTCTGACTTACTAAGTTTGTTCCACATGTTTATGGTATGGGAGTCTTCCTCTTGTTAAAGCCAATGCAAGTATCCTCTGTGTCCGGGAGTTTCAACCTCAGCACGAGCAGTTCCATGCCTCGTGACTGTCCTGTGCCTGTAGGACGTTTAGCAGCACCCTGGTCTCTACCCACCGGAGGCCAATAGCTCAGCCACCTCACTGCATTCTCCAGTTGCACTGACCAGAGTATCTGCCCACTGCTCTGTGTGATGAAGAAAGCAGCAAGCTGTAAGCGAACAGTTATTTTAACAGGGGCCCTGAGACTTGCTGTGTGTGGAGTCACTTGATGTGTGTTGCCAGCGTTTCTCTTCTAGCATTGCTCTGACTTAGAAGGTCTGAGCAGGAGCCGAGGACACCTGCAGAGTGAGTGACCCAGCTTGGTGTTGGAGCGCACTTTCAGAGGAAGTGACCACAAGGAGGTGGAGCTCCCCTGCTTCCCTAAAGGCCAGCCATGCTTTCTACTTAGCAACACAGGATGGTAGCTTTGTTGCGTTTGTTTGCATTTCTCTCTGTCCTTTTAATCTTCCTCTCATCGCCTGGCTTGTTTTGCCAGTGGTTAAGTTTACAGTTCACTTAACGATATGCTCTCGGTTTTGCAGCTTGTAAGATTGTATGCCGTGCATATAAATGTGTAGGATTTTGACCTTATAAACCAAGAAGCAATTATCTGCATATCTTTTGACTTTGAAAATACCACCAGGAAGGCATTTTATTTTAGCAAGTCAAGGTTTGTGTTCTTAAGCATCTGTTTATTGGACTTCTTGGTAGCAATTTAAGGCAACGATTTATTGGGAATAGAGGCTCAAACAATTGATGAAAATCAAGTTTGGGATTAAGTGATGCGACTGGTTTTTATTTATTTTTATTTTTTCTTTACCCCTTTCATGCTGACTTTTTTTTTAATTTTTGTTTTATTACTTAAAGTATTACAAAGAGTGTTCAATAAGTCTCCACTTTTCCCCCTTGACCTTCCCCCTCCTCCCCTACCCCACAGTGTCTTGTGTCCATTGATTATGCTTATATGCATGCATACAAGTCCTTCAGTTGATCTCTTCCCCCCGCCCCCCGCCGCCTCCAACAACCCTCCTGAGCCTTCCAGCTATAGTTTGACAGTCTGTTCAATGTTGTTCTGCCTCTGTATCTGTTTATGTTCATCAATTTATAATGGTCTTTATTATCCATAAATAAGTGAGATCATGTGGTATTTTTCTTTCGATGACTGGCTTATTTCACTTAGCATAATGCTCTCCAGTTCCATCCATGCTGCTGCAAATGGTAAGAATTCCGTGATGCGACTGGTTTTTAGGTAGTACTTCATTTCTGTTGCTGTAGGTAAGCAAGCCTGGTTCTCTGGGTGAGTCCTCCTATTCAGCATTCAGTGTGTTCTTATTAAAACCTCAGTTTAGAAGGCATTGCATTGGGAGGTGATCCTTCACCTTAAAAAGGCATCTTTTGCACCCTGGCCCGGTAGCTCAGTTGGTTAAAGTGTTGTCTGGATACCCAAGGTTGCAGGTTCAATCCTGCATCTTTTTAAATGTCATTTAAAATTTTTTTTTTTTACAGAGAGGAAGGGAGAGGAATAGAAAGTTAGAAACGTCAATGAGAGAGAAACATCGATCAGCTGCCTCCTGCACACCCCCCACTGGGTATGTGCCCGAAACCAAAGTACATGCCCTTGAATAGAATCGAACCTGGGACCCTTCAGTTGGCAGGCCGATGCTATATTCTACTGAGCCAAACTGGTTAGGGCAGTCCTGCATCTTTTAAGAAAATATATTTTATTGAGATATTAGATTTGTAATTGTATAAAATAATACAGAATAATCTCATGTATAACCTCTTAGTATACTTTGCGAAGTAACCCCATCTTAACATTTAACACAAATTTAGTATATTATAGTGTCTATTAAGTAAGATCCCACTGATCTTACTTAGCTTTCTCGAGGTTAATTTATATTTAGTTGTGTGCATGTATTAAGTTCTATACAACTATATGGCCTGTGTAGGGTCATGTACCCACCAGCCTAATAGTCAAGATACTCAGTAGCTCCAGCACTGTCAGGATCCCTCATGATTCCTGTCTATACTCATACCTACTTCTCTTACCTCCATCCCCAACTCCTAGAAACTCCTAATATGCCCTCCATTTCTAAAACTGTCACTTTAAACATGTTGTGTGTATGGATTCATACAGTATATATCTTGACTTTTTTTCATCAGTAATCTGGGGGGATTCATCTGAGTTGTGTTATCACCAGCTTTTCTCTTTTTAGGGCTGAATAATATTCCCAGGCATGGCTGTGCCTCAGGGTAGCCTTTTCCGTATGGAAGGCCATCTGGGCTGACTTCAGTGTGGGCTGTCAGAAACAAAGCTGCCGCCAGCATTCCTGTGCAGGCTTCTGCGCCAGGCTGTTTCCGTTCCCGGGTCAGTGACCAGGAGCGCAGTTTCCGGGCTGTGTGATAGCTGCATGGGGAGTGGTTTTCCAGAGCGGCGGCTCTTCCACATTCTCACAGCTTTATGTGGGATCCAGCTCCTCTGCATCTCTTCCAGTTTTTCTTTTGCCACTGTTTCTTTATTTTACCCATGCTGTTAGGAATATTGTGATAATCTCATTGTGAGTTTAATTTTCATTGTGATGGCTAATGATATTGGTCTTCTTGTTATGTGCTTAATTTCCATCTGTGTGTGTGTATGTGTGTGTGTGTATATATATATATATATATATATATATATATATATATATATTTTTTTTTTTTTTTTAAATTATTAAATTGATTTTAGAGAGAGAGGAAGGGAGAGGAATAAAGAGATAAAAACATTGATGGGAAGAGACATTAATCTGCTGCCTTGTGCACGCCCCCTACTGGGCATCAAGCCTGAAACTCAGGCATGTGCCCTGACTGGGAACGGAACCAGTGACTTCTTGGTTCGTGGGTTGAGATCTACTGAGCTACACTGGCTGGCTGGGCTCAGCTGTATATTCTCTTTACTGCAATATCTTTTCTTGTCTTCTCATTTTCTCTTGTAAGTGGACATTGTTTTTTCTTCCTTCTGAACTTTGAGTAAATATAGTCAGATGTTTGGTTTGCAAGTGATGTACCTAGTCTGTAACTTGTCTTTTTATTCTTTTTCCTATGGGCTTCCAAAGAGCAAAAGCTTTTAATTTTGATTATCTTCAATTTACCAGCTTTTCTTTCATAGATCATGCTGTTGGTTCAAGTCTGATAACTCCTTTCTATGTCCTAGATACCAAGAAATTTCGCCTATGTTTTTTTTTAAATGTTAGAGTTTTGCATTTTACCTTTAAATCCATGATCCCTTTCGTGTTGATTTTTGTGTAAGGTCGATGTTTGTTTGTTTCCTTTTCCTTGGCCTATGGATGTCTGGTTACTTCAGCACCATCTGTTGAAAAGGCTATCCTTCCTTCATTAGTTTTAAATCTTCATTAAAGAGTTGAGCATATCCGTGCTGGTCTCTTTCTGGGTTCTCTTTCCTGTTCCGTTGAATTGTGCGTCTCTCCCTCCTCCAATACCACTCTGCCTTGATTACTGTGACTATATGGTAAGTGTTAATATCAGGCAGTCACGCCTCCCTCTTTATTCTTCAGTGTCAAGATGGTCTTAGCTGCGCTAGGGCTGTGCCTTCTCATATAAATTTTATAAGAAGCTACTTTACGTCCACACAAACTTCGCTGAGGCTTTTACAGGAGTTTCATTAACACTGTAGATCAGTTTGTGGGGCATCGGCATTTTTACTCTCTTGTGTCACACTGTCCATGAGCGCTGTGTGTCTCCATTGATTGGGATCTTTTATTTCTGTCAGCATCATTGAGATTTTCAGCATACAGATCCTGTACATGATTTGTTTAGTGTACGCCTACATATTATTTCATTTTCCTTGGAGCTTTTGTAAGCGGCATCGTTCTGGTTTTGTCTGTTCATTGTTAGTGGATAGCAATGTGAATGATTTTCATGTGCTGATCTTTGCCTCTGATACCTTACTGAGCTCACTAGTTCTAGGAGGTTTTCCTGTGTAGATTCCTCGGGATTTTCTGTGTGGACAGTCATGTCTGCATGTAGAGATCGTTTTACTTCTTCTTTTTCTTTCGGCATGCTTTTAGATCTTTTTCATGCTTTATTTGGGGGCTAAAACTGCCAGTACTATGTTGAAGGAGAGTGAAGGGAGCAGCCATCCTTGCCTTGTTTCGTATCTTAGAAGGAAGATATTCAGTTCTTTGTGAAATGTGGTGCTGGCTGTAGGTTTTTCCCAGGTGTGTTTTTCAGTGTGTTTGTTTTTTAAATCACATTGAGGTAGTTCCTCCTTATTTGTAAGTTCCTGATAATTTTTATCATGCATGAATATTGGATTTTGTCATATGCTTTTTTCTAAGGCCCTGATAAGATCATACGATTTTTCTTATTTAGGTTAGTTGGTATGTAGGACTGCATAGCCTACATCTTTTTTTAATCCTTTACCTTTTATTTTCATGACATTGGGTTTGGGGAAGGAAAGGAGTCTTGAAGCCGTGGTTCTCAACCTTCTGGCCCTTTAAATATAGTTCCTCATGTTGTGACCCAACCATAAAATTATTTTCGCTGCTATTTCCTAACTGTAATGTTGCTACTGTGATGAATCGTAATGTAAATATCTGATATGCAGGATGGTCTTAGGCAACCCCTGTGAAAGGGTCATTCGACCGCCAGAGGGGTCGCGACCCACAGCTTGAGAACCGCTGTCTTGAAGCCTCTCTCTTTTTAAACATTGCAGGAGGCGCACTTCCTCATGTTTGCCCTCATGCCCTTCGATTTCTCTTGACTCCCTCTTGTTCTGACTTTGTCTTTCTCTTGTTACGGCTTTACAGGTTATTCCTCAGAGAGTCCAGGCTGCACCTGCTGGCGCAGGTGCTATTGTTTGATGCATCGGATCATCTGAGTTCATATTTAAACCTAGCTTTTCTGGATTTGGACACAGAAATAGCTGCTGCATGTGGCATTGCATGGCTTTCATAGGCGTAGGCCCTCCTCATCCTATGAGTTTGCAGTGGATTCTCTTTTGTCATTGGCTGATGCCTATGGGGAGGGACTTGACACATAAAGAGTGTCATTTCTTTTTCTTTTTAAAAAAATATATTTTATTGATTTTTTACAGAGAGGAAGAGAGAGAGTTAGAAACATCGATGAGAGAGAAACAGTGATCAGCTGCCTCCTGCACACCACCTACTGGGGATGTGCCCGTAACCAAGGTACATGGCTTTGATGGGAATCAAACCTGGGACCTTTCAGTCCGCAGGCCGATGCGCCATCCACGGAGCCACACCGGTTAGGGCTTGAGCGCCATTTCTTAATGGTTCCCTTGATGCTGAAGTGATTGAATCAGGGGAATAAAGAGCAGAGGATTACTTTAAATAAGCATAAAAAAGAAAGTGATATATTCATTCCGAGGTCCGATGCACATATCTTGGGACTGGGTTTTGGGAATATGAGTATGTCCCTGGGCAACTACTCAGTCCCTTATAAAAATTTTAAATCTGTGAAATGGGGGCATCACTCTCAAGGTGGGTTAATGCAGGTTGCCCGCCCTGCCAGTTTCCTGGTTAGCTCTGGCCCTGGGGTGCTGTCTGCACATGGAAGGAATGGTTGAATGAATAATCTTAACAGGGAAGAAGAATGACACCTAAGAAGGTGGTTGTGAAATGAATGCTGACATGGAATTGCCACCGTTTGGGGGTAAGAAGAACCCACAGGAACATTTTTTCAGGGGAAAAAAAAGGCTGAAATGCCTGAAACTGTTGTGTTTGAGAGGAACATGGTGGGAACTAGGAAAAGAAAGTGGTTTCAAATGGTTTGTTAAGACTTTTTGAGACAGAGTCGCCAGGTTCTGCTGTGCTGAAGTCAGGCCTGGGTGCAGACTGCTGCCTGCTCTTCTGCCTGTTGTCAGCTGCCTGGAGGAGTGGGCTGAGCCTCAGGAAGACCCCCAGCTCTGGGTCCAGCTGGAGAGCCCCACAGGCTCCGCTGGGAATAGCTGTTATAGGCGTAGATTTTGGGCCTGGAGCCTAAGTCAGCAGGTTTGGGGGAGGGCCTTGAGCTCTGTATATGTTCATTGAGACAAAGATCCCAGGAAATTCTGAAATGGAGTCAAAAGAGGAGTGAGGACCAGCAGGACGAAGTCGCCGTGTGAAGTTTCACCGCGGCAGGAATAATTTAAGCTCTGGTACCGATGGTGCGGGCACACCCAGGAAAATCACTTAACCTTTTTGTACTTTCCTCCACTCAGCCTTTTGAGAAAGGAGGCATAAGGGGAAGAAACCCTGACCTACTTTACATGGTTGTTGGTAAGAATTATTCTTATAAAAATCACTAGGAAGCATTTTGCAAATAGGAATTGCTCTGTAAATGCCTTTTTAAAGAAATGCAATTTTCCAACACAGTTTTAAACACAATTAGTTTTGTTGGGTGCATCGGCTCAAATTACAAGCATCCGATGACCTGGTAGCACGATGCTTGGAACCCAGAGCCGGAGGCATTAAGCAAAGGACACGAGGTTGTAATGTTTGCTTTTATCTGTATCGTCGTCGTGAAAAACAGTGCTGACACTGACCTCAGAAATCCACATTTTCCCGTTGTTTTTTCCTGCATTTTTAATTGGATACTCCCACCAATTTGAGCATTTAATTAGAAAAATAAATGACTTCCACCCTGGCCACTGTGATGTTTGTCCTCCCTCCCTCCCCACATCTCTCAATTAAAGGCCTGCTCCTTCTGTCCCAGACACGTCTGTGACCTGCTAGGAGTCTGAATTGGCGCACACCTGCAGAGCAGGCAAGGGCACGGTTAGGCTGGCCTCTGACGCGAGGTGTTCTGTTCTTCATCCCTCCCAGCAGGAGCACCTGAAGCGCTCCGTTCAGGTACGAGGCCTGCAGCGCCCAGGTCGCCTTCCTCCAATGTTCACTGAGGAGGCCCATTCATGCAGAGGTACATGAGTTAAGTTTAAGATTTACAGCTTATAAACTCCTTTTAACAAAATACATTTTTATTGATTTCAGAGAGGAGGGGAGATGGAGAGAGACAGAAGCATCAATGATGAGAGAGAGCCATTGATCGCTGCCTTGTGCACGCCCCACACCAGGGTTTAAGCCTGCCACTCAGGCATGCGCCCTGACTGGGGATCGAGCCGTGATCTCCTGGTTCATGGGTCATTTCTCAACTGTTCAGCCAGGCTGACCCAACTATAAACTCATTTTCCACCTCAAAACCTGATGACAGGATCGTTGAGTGGTAACAACTATCAGACAGGTGAGGGAGTAGAGTCCACGGGCAGCCATAATGCATTATTTTAGGCAGCTATTGTATTCCTGTCCTGTAGTTTACAAAAATGAAGGTGGCAGTTCTGACTAATTGTTCTGGAGTTGGCCTGGCCTGGTACAGGTCTGCAACCCATTGTGGCCTTAGGCAAGGGAGCAAACCTCGGCAGTCTTCCTTCATCTTCAGTCTGAAGATGCTCCGAAGGGCAGTGGAAATCGGCACAGAGAATTCCTAGCTCATGTGCTGCGCTCCACCTAGCTGAGCAGTCTCATCTGCTGATGAAGGCCACGGTGCCTTGTAGAAATCAAAAGCAATGCAGGTGAATAAATGTGGATCTCAGAGGTTGTAAGAGGCTGCATTTAAGTATTGTGAAGTCTAGAAACCAGTACATTTATCTGTAAGTATTGTGTACATTTTGTGGGATTTTCTCTTTAGTTATATTTTGCTACCATGTCAGTGTATGTTTGCAGTTCTTTGGGTGTAGGTAAAACCACACAGAGTGAGGCTTGGCGGTTTTCCACAGTGTGTTTTTTTATAGGATAATGAGCTTGAACCTTAGATTGGTGAGTAGAGAGCTGCCTCTACTTGTGAGTTTTGGGCACAGAATTATTGGATGGCTTTCCACTCCTAATTGGTGGCTATGTCTGTGGACTGCTGATGAGGCAAAGTGGATTAATTGCCCACCCTGGGTAATAGACTAGGGGGTCAGGTAGAATTGAAAATAAATAAGAAAAACTTTCAAGAGTGTGTTTTAGATTCCTTGGAAGCTATAAATTGGAAGATAAAGTTGCATGATACGTTCATGATTTTTATGCTCCCCAACTTCAACTGGAGACCCTTCACCCCTGGAGAAGCAGCCCCTCCAGCACTGTCCACCGAGATTGCAGTGTGTTAATAGCTTCCCAGGGCCCGCAGTCTAGGAGCTGAGATAAGCTCCAGTCCTTTTCACACTGTCTGAGAGAAGCCAATTTGCCAGCTGCGTTCCTAGCGTGCCCACCTGTCCCTGGGTCCACTCCATCCTGTTCTGGACCATTTCAGCATCCTTGTTTTGTAGAATGCCTTTTCTCTGTGTGTTCAGCATCGATATCCTTGCCCCATACTCGCACCATTAAAAAGGCAAAGGATTCTATTTAGTAAAAATGACATTTTCAAGTAACATTACCTCATAGTTCTGATTGCCTATTTTTTTGCCTTTTTACTCCTCAGTGAAGTTTGTTATCTTGTAATGAAGCATGGCAATAAGGAGCAGATTGGATGAAAAGGTGCTTTGCCTTCTACCAGCTCAGCGTGGAGAGAATGAAACATTAAGTGTACCCGATTGGTTGGTTATGACCCAGTGTGGGCTGTCCATCTGGCCCTCCGTGCAGAGGTCCACATGCAGACCAGTTCGCCTATCTGGAGGCCCGGGGAGAACCCCTCTGCTTTGTCTCCAGGCTGATGGGGACAGAGGAAGGGTCACGTGGCTCTCGTGGTGGCCTCACAGCCTTTCTGCCTGGTTGTGAGGAAAGGATTAGGTGGACAACCTCCGGAGAGCAAAGTCCTGAAGCATGGCAGTTACCACTGTGGAGCTGAGCGGCATGTGCTTGGAGACAGGTGCGCGGGGCCCGGGGAGCAGCCTTAAGTTCATGGAGACTTAGCTTCCGTCACCTGCACCCTGAGATTTCTCATTCTTTTCTTTTATCAAATTGAGTATTACTCATACTTTTATTTCACAGTTGTTTGTAAAAGTTACCACTTTTTTATGTACCACTGGGGAAGAAATTTCATGTATTGCTAAGGATATCATCAATTATAAGCTCTCTCCTGATTTCAGAGAGAAAAAGACATGAGTTGTGTAATAAGGAAGCAATCACAAGTCTATAATGACCGGAATAGCTAATACTTGTAAAATATGAGCCGTGTATTAACACATACTGAGTGTTCAGTTATCATTACCTTCTTTCCTCCCCTCTCCCAGTGCTATTTTCTTCCAAATCAATCAATAAATCTTTTTTTTAAAGATTTTTATTGATTTTTTTAAAGAGAGAGGAAGGGAGAGAGGGAGAGAGAGAAACATTGATGTGAGAATGGAACACCAATTAGCTGTCTCCTACACACACCTTAGCGGGAGTGAGCCCTCAACCCAGGCATGTACCCCCAACCAGGAATCGAACCATCAACCCTTCAGTGCATGGGACGCCACCCAATCAACTGAGCCACATGGACTGTGTCTTTGGGACTTGAATATGTGTGTCAGTAGCATGTACATAAAAGATCTACCAAACTCCTTAGAGTTCATTACCCTCCAGCATTTTCTATGTACCTTGCACTCCGGCTAAGCTGATGGCTCATCTCAAATCTCAAACCATGCCATGCCATGCCTCCTTCTTCTCTCCCTCCCCACCCCACCCCTCTTTTTTTTTCTTTCCCTCTGGTATTTCCTGCCCTCAGCCATGAACATGCAGCTTCCCCAGCAATCCCAGAAGCCGCCTCCTTCCTGATGCCTTTCCTAGGCCTCCCATCTGAATATCATTTATCTCAGGCCTTTCCCACTGTGCGCTTGTGCATTTGCTGCTAATACAATGCTGTACTGGAGATAGGCTCCTCAAGGGGAAACCGAGTCAACAACAATTGCAGGCCAGAGATACATGTTTTATTAATGCACATCAGCAAGTGGTGTTGAATTACACAAATGCAGACTCTCTATTTTAAAGGAATCAAGTCCAGGGCCTTCTGGTTGGTCATATGGCAGCTCTGCTCTTAATTATTTTTACATTTTATAACGGGAAGCCCATCATTAAAATCTGAAGGCTCTCCCCACCCCTTTCCTTTTAATATGTGTCTTCTATCTTCTCACATTTCTGGATCCACTTAAACTTCTCAGCCTGAAAGACGGATGTCACTCAGGTATTGGCAGGAGGAGATGCTTCTGTAAATAGTCTTTGTCACATCTGGGTGATCAGTCCCCTGGCACAGGCTGCGGGGATCTGACGAGCTTTGTATGTTTTTTCCGTCCCCAGGACAGACGGAGCCTGTGCTGCTCGGTGCCTCCGCAATATAACCTCATCCTGTTCTTGCTCGTTTTCAACACCCAAGTGCAGCTGTGGGGCCCGGCATCCGCCTCAGCCTTGCCAGAACCCACCACTTGAAACTGGGCCTGCTGTGATTCTAAGTCTCCATCCAGAAGGAGCTGGGTTTTTTTTTTTTTTTTTCTTTTCCTTGGGACTCAAGAGACTGTGAATGTCTCAGGAAAAGGAAAACTTTTGTGCCAAGAGAAAGAAGTGCAAACGCCCTCTGCTTTCTGCCTTTAAAGCAGGGCCAGTGGCTTCCACTCCGTGTTTTTTATGTCATTTGACTAACCATCTCCTTACAGGCCTGAGTCATGTGGGCAGTGCTGGCCCGGCCCCCAGGCCCCTGAGAGGGACTGAGATATGGTATTTTACTGCATCACGGCCACGGTCGTCCTCTTGACGGGATTGAAAACCTCCTGTCCATGCCGCAGGCTTCCAGCTGGCTCATAGCTGCCTACTTTGGTGGCCAGCTTTCTAACGCTTACATAATCTGCAAGCATACAGCTGCACCTTTCACTGCATTGAAATTCTTCCTGAGAATTTAATGTCATCTTTTCAGAAAGTCATCCCCCAGGTGGTTTAAAAAGGTGTAAATCCAGTTTATAAAAGCCTCGAAAGGCACGTATATGAGTACAGTTGGCATTTATACACACACACACACACATACATATTTATATTGGCAATTCACATATTTTTTTTTTCCAGTTGACAAAATTCAGCCCAGTGCTTTTGTACTGGGTTTTCATCCTAGGAAAGTCAGTTGTTAAGTATTATCAAAGTGTCCAGTGATCTCTGATTTTAATCAGAAGACATTCTTTTTGATGCTCAAGAGCAAATTTGTAAGTGGGCAAAGCAGTTTACATGGGTTCCTCTGCCTGCCTGCCCCACGCTGTGCTGAGGGGAGGGCTTTTCTCAGCACATGGAAGGCCTCAAAGAAGTTCCTTTTTTTTTTTTTAAAGGAACAGGCTCCTCCCTGCTTAAGAAATTGCTGCACTATATATAATTAGACAATGTAAACCAGATGTAATAGTCTAGGTTATTCTGCTAATCTGGCGGCACTGACCCATGTCATTTATATTAGATTCATATGTATGTTGCCCCGTGAGAGCCAGGCAGGGCACATAGACCTCAGTGGATGTAACCTGAGGTTAGAGAGGGCCCGTGATCTTATGACCATTGTGTCCTAAGATTCAGTTTCCCTCCTTTGAGGGCCTTGCCCCACACTTTCCAGGAGTCACGTTGAATCTGATGGCTCAGACCAGATCTAAGGCTGGGCAGTCCTCTCAGGATCACCTCCCCCCCTTGACTTTTGACGCTGTTTACTCCTCAGGACTCTCTGCCTCCCAGACTTCATTCCTGGGATTGGTTGTTTCTCTTCTCAGGGGAACATGCTCTTTCAACAGTCGCTGGGCATCGTTTACTAGCTCTGCCATTCGTTTGCTAAACGCTTAACACAAATTCCAGGACTCGCGGGGGGTGGGGGGAACATGGGTGCACCTCCCGGAAGATCGTCAGTTTTTGCTCCTCTCTGATCACATTCAAAGGGTGGCTTTTGACGCCACACCAGCAGGTCAGATATCTGCCTGGCTTGGCAGCTTTTCGGTCTTGCTCTGCCGGAATAAACTGTGGCCAGATTAGAAATAATAGACGGTGGTCGTATTAGAAAACTTTGAGCTGAGTTAATAAAAATTAAAGCAAGGACCAACGCGTCTTCACTCTTCATCTTTGTCATTTGATTTTCCAAATACTTCTTCTATGGAGGAAATAGAGCATATATGCTATTTAACACTCACTTAGATTCATTGAGTATCAAGGAAGGAGGTCCTATGTGTTTTGGAGAAACTGTGTTATTCAGAAATAATTACGGAACTATTAATTTTTTTCTTTACTATGTTTCATTTTGGAGGGCCATCAATGTATTAACCTTATTTTTAGGTTTTCATTTAGCTCCAGAGTGGCAAGTGCAGTAATTAAAGTTGGACACATTCTTTTTTGCCATGGAGAAAGTAAAGTCATATTTGAAGAAAACATTTGAACACCTTCTACGCAAAAGCTATGGGTTGTATTTTTATTGCAGACTTCTAACATATTTGAGTTTTGTTTCTAAGGTTCTGTCTGGCTACTGTTGCTCCTAGCTAAAGCATTTAGAAAAATGTAGCTTTCTCAATGGCAAAGAGCTTGATTTTTCTTCCTTTATAGAAAATGGAATTAATTGAGAAATTAAATGAAATTATTGCAGTTTTCATTTGGACAACTTAAAACATACAATATCGATGCCCTAACCAGTTTGGCTCAGTGGATAGAGAGTCGGCCTGCGAACTGAAGGGTCCTGGGTTCTATTCCGGTCAAGGGCATGTACCTTGGTTGCGGGTACATCCCTAGTGGGAGGTGTGCAGAGGCAGCTGATCAATGTTTCTCTCTCATCGATGCTTCTAACTCTCTATCCTTCTCCCTTACTCTCTGTAAAAAAATCAATAAAATTTATTTAAAAAAAACCCCACACAATATTGAAATTATAAAGAATTTTCTTGCGAAGAGAATTTTCTCTCCTTTTTACATTCACTAACTATTGTCTTACAACATGCCTGCTTTGTACTGTTGCTAAGAAAAGCGTAGGGTGACTCTCAAACCTATGACTGTTTAAAAACCAACAGTTGGAAAGCCTTCATCTGGCCCAGCTGGAGTGCCTCAGTGGATTGAGGCTACTCTCATGGACCAAATCCGTTCTCAGTCAGGGCACATGCCCGGGTTGGGCTTAATCCCCAATAGGGAGCGTGCAGGAGCAGATCTATGTGTGTCTTTCATGGATGTCTCTCTCCTTCTCTCTTCTCCCTTCTTCTCTATCTAAAAATAAATAAAAACATTTTTTGTTTAAAAAGAAAGCCTTCGTCTGGGTCACAGGCACTTTCCCTATGTCCACTCTCCTGGGAGACATCACCCTGTTAGGCTCCCTGGTAGAGCCCAGGGAGGCCCCTGATCTCTTCCCCACTGCTCTGCCGCTGCCCGCCTCCGCCAGGCCAGCTTACATTTCTCTCCACTCTTCGAATGAGAGTGTCTTTACTGAAGGTCCTTCTGTGGGCAACACCCTGTGCTGAAGGGAGGTACAGAAGAAATTTTTTATTCTAGAAATTTATATTTCTGGTTGGGAAGGTTATTCCAACAATGGACAGAACTGTAAGTGAAGCTCCTGTAATGAAGAGACCTGGATGACCACTGTCTGCCCAGGAAAGTCCCGAGTTGCTATGATTTTATCCACAAACTGTCACTAGAACTTCTTTCTCAATTGTGATAAAGATGGGAAACCTTTGTTCTCTGTAAGTTTTTGAGGAAGCACCAAGGTACAGATGTGAACCAACATTTAAAATCAATATTTTAGAAATGGAAATGCTAGTTGTGATATAGACAGCGTGAGGCAAAAGTAGGTTTAAAATTGTGAAGACAGGAAAGTTTATTCTTGTTTTATTTATTTGTTTGTGTGTTATTTTTCCATACGAATAGCTGTAACCCTACTTTTGCCCCTTCCTGTGTATGTTGGGAGGCCACTGGCTGCATTTGGCTCCAGCTCTACACAGACACTTTGGTTGGAGTTTTCAATGGTTTAGGATCCACAATTCACTCCTGTATTATGTAGTGACTCAGCATAGTAATAAAACCTGGAACCTTCTGCTTCTGTGTTTCTTCTGCAGGAATTAAAGGCAGTTAGGAAGAAGGCAAACATGAATTAATTTTATTTCATGTGCCTAAGCAGGCATAATGAGAATCTGTTGGTGTGGCAGAAGTTACCACCAATCTGCATAAAAATGAAAAACACTGGCATTCGATGAAAGAGCGCTAGTTATGTTGTGATTGCAGACTTACAGCATTTCAGGGGCAGTGCTTACACTGAAGTCTCAGGTCCCCTGATTTGTGGGACATCACATGGCAGCCAGGATGGGGGCGCGTCTGAACATTGCTCTGCTTCTCCCAAGTCAAACTTCCTGGTGTTCCTTCCACTTTGTTACCCTTTGCGAAATAATGCCATCTTTTCTCAGAAAGACTAAAAGGGCTTTTGTGTTTGAAAGAACAGGAATAAACTGGGTTTTCCCACCCCTTGAATAATCAGGTGCTTTTACTAGTAAGGCTAAGCTTGGCTTCATTTCTTGGCCAATATTGTGATTTTTTTTTATTTTTGGAGCATGTTGGCACCCATATGCTCAGTAGCAGCTCTTGAGTAGAAAATTCAAAGATGAGTTACCAAGAATTCCAGATTTCCTGTTACAAGAGGTCAATGATACAAGTTACCTAAGAATTTCTTGGAGAGAAAGGAGCTGTTCTCCGAGGCTCATGTGCCCTTCCAGCTAGCTGGCATGAATCTCTCTGCCCGCTCAGGTTCTAATCTTTAGTGCACTTCAGATGTGAAAGACGGCAAAATCATTAAAAATATACCCAGCTAGCCTAGCCAGTGTGACTCAGTGGTTGAGAGTTGACCTATTAACCTGGAAGATCATGGTTCAATTCCTGGTCAGGGCACATGTCCAGGTTGCTGGCTTGATCCCCCAGTAGAGGGTGTGTAGGAGGCATCGATGTTTACTACCCCATTTCCCCTCCCTCTCCCTTCCTCTCTGAAATCAATAAAAATATATTAAAAATTTTTTAAATACCCAGCTGGAATTGATATTGGTTAGAAAATATAATTGCTAATATTGCTGCCATGAAATTTGTATGTGATAAAATATCAGGCGAAGTTTTTAAAAAATTACTGATAAAGGTTAAAGTTTGTTTCAAAATCATTAAGAAATTTTATAAAAATGTGAGTGTAAGATTCAGAGGGTATCATATACTTTCTGGTATATTATCATTTTTGGTTTGTGGAGAGGCCTCTTGTGGTTTGTTTTATCTTTATATTTTTCCTTCACTCTGCTTTCATTCCTTTTCCTCTAAAGATGTTGCTTGTAATGTTTTTAATTCAGCCAGATGTCTTTGTACTATAGATCTCATTCTATTATTGTGCATTTTTAATCAGTGTGATCTTTGAAAATCTATTCACTTTGTTTTATGTACATCTTGTTAATTGCTTTTGGTTGCTATGTAAATTTCTAGATATCCATCAATCCCATTTCATTTATTCCCCTAGGGAAGGACACCTTGGTTATCTATAACCTGTTACCTTTAACATCTTTATACTAGTATATCCCAGTGAGTTATCCACTGGGTTGGCAAAATTAGAATTTCAGGTAATGCAAGTTATTGGTAAACTCATGTGAATCTATATACAAACAATGGTGGTGTAGAATGGTACATTCTACCAGATAAGAGAGCAGATTTTGGTGAAATCTATCAGTAACAAAATTCATTAAATGTGCAAAATTCATCAATTCATCAATTCCAACTTTTGGATGGAAGGATAGATGGATACATACATATATAATACACATCTTTATATACTAGTATAAAAAGTGAGTTTCTTGAATTGATGAATTTTGCACATTTAATGAATTTGGTTACTGATACATTTCACCAAAATCTGCTCTCTCATCTGGTAGAATGACTGTACCATTCTACACCGCCATTGTTTGTATATGGATTCACATGATTTTACCAATAACTTGCATTACCTGAAATTCTAATTTTGCCAACCCAGTGGATAACTCACTCTTTAAAAAATATCTACATATATTTTTTATTGATTTCAGAGAGGAAGAGAGAAAAAGAAACATCAATGGTGAGAGAAATTCATTGATCGGTTGCCCCTGCACACCTCACACTGAGGATTGAACCCCCAACCCTGGCATGTGCCCTGTGACATCTTGGTCATCATAGGTCAACACTCAGCCACTGAGCCAAGAAAACACAAGCCGACCCTGTGGGGTCATTGCTTTGCTTAAAACCTTCAGTGGGTTCCTTTGGCATGTGGGGGAAAGGCCTGGATCTGTGCTGGGCCTCGGGCTCCCCCTGAGTCAATCCTAGACTCTGGGCATCCCTGTGCTGTGTCCCAGCCACAGAAGCCTCCCTGACCTTCCCTGTGCCTCTGGCCCAGCACATGCGGCTCCCTCTGCTCCCATTGCAGCCTTATCTACCCGGCTAATGTTTACTCTCCAAGTTTCTCATGGCATCGTCACACTAGGAGAGATCTCTCTGTGTCCCCCGTGCAACCCCTGCTTCCTTCCCTGAAACTCTTTCTGCACTAGAGTATTCAGTACATTTTTGTTTAATAAAAGGGTGGGCGCAGAGGCATTTGGGAACTCCATGAGGTCAGTAACTGCATCTTTGTTTCTCTCTGCTGTACCCCAAGCATCTAGCTTAGCGGTGGAGACACAGAAATGCCATTAATATTTGTTGACAGAGGGATAAAGATGTATGCACATTAAATGCTAATTCTATGACTTGCACTATGGGTCTCATTTTTACTAAAACATTGGGACCGTTAGTCCATTTGGACCTACTTTTGATTCTGCCTTTTACATTCACTGTATAAACACATTTAATTGCATTTGCTTGTTGATCAGATGCATATATTTAAATACATTTCTCCCTGTTTGCATTGTCTACAGGTTTATTTTTAATAGTGATGTGTGTGCATATTACTGGCTTAAGTATCCTGTACTGTGCTGCTCTGTCATGGTTTGTACAATTGTTTCCTTATTTTGAAGCATTAGGTTGTTTCCAATTTCATTACTTTATAATGAAATATAATATTTTGTGGCATAAATTAATTTCCTTTTTCCACAAGTTATTTCTTTGGAATTACTCTTTCGAACAGCTCTTATTAAAGGCTTGATAGATTGTTTGGAAAGATTGAAGTGGTTTCATTGCAAGGCAGCCTGTACCTGTTTACCTACCCATAGTTCCACCAAAATTCAGCTTTAGAATTTCTTAAAAATTTTAATAGCTCTGAAATATAACTTTAAAGTTGTTTCAGTTTGCATTTCTTTCTCTACTGGTACATCTGTGCATTTACACTCTGATGATTTACACCTCAATTTCCTCTGCACGAACATCCTCCATGTCCTCCAGTGTAATCAAATTTTGTCTCTGTGTGAGTGGCATAAAGACCAGGTAGTCAGGATCCAGCTGACTATTTTTTGGAGTACTTTTGGAGATTCGAATGATTTGCTTGTAAGAATATTCTTTGATAGTCTTAGAAAATATGCAACAATGTCAAGTCACCCTCAGAAGTACTCCTTTATAAGTAATTCCCATTTAAATGTAGTTAAGACCTCCTAGCACTCTTAAAACCAAACCAGAACAGTAACAGTTTTCTTCATTTGGGTGAGAAATACTCCACTGAAAAGACAGGAACTCATATAATGGAGAGTGTTTTGTTTTTCCCCTTTAAAATGTGAAAGTTATGTATGTATTTGCATTCCATAACGTCCCACCATCATTTAGAATTAAGCTTCGCTTTCTGAACTCAAACTCCACTTAAGCATGACTCAATTACCCTTTAATGTACCAAAAAAAAAAAAAAAAAAAAAAAAAAAAGCAAAGAAAAAAAACCATCAGCATTTGTCATTATGATTGATTCTTGTGCACAGGAGACTGGCAATCTTTCCCCAAACTTTCATGGTTGTTTTTGATCTTTTGCCTTTTTGTTTGATATACTTGAATAATCTACATGGTTTTGATATTTAATTCCCCTTGTTCTTTATCAGTGGGGAGCTAGAATTGGGAGGCTGGCATTTATCTTCCATGCAGTTAGGGGTTTTCTCTAACACATTTAAATCACGCAGAGCCTAGAACTATTTCAAGAGTGGTTTGGTAAGGGTATTTGGGTTTACTGGGAGGAATCAGACTTCATGGAGTTAAAGCAAGTCATAGCTTGATGTCTAGGTTTTAAGTTATTTTTTTGTACCATTTAAAAATATTTTCTCTTCCAGTCTCTCTTCTTCCTGCTGTCTTTTTCTCATGCAGCCCTTCACCTGAACTGGCACACGTGAGGGCTGCCATGGAGAGCTGGGCAAGATGCTCACTGTGAGTTGCTCGATAAGGAGAGCACAGGCCAAGGGCAAGTGGTGCCTGCGTCCCCGGCAAACTAGGTTTTATGTTTCTATTTGAGTTTCCTTTGTCTTTGTATAGCTTTGCTTTTGTGATCTTCGGGTGTCTGGGCCTTGCTTTCTTCTTATTTATAGCATCTTCCTCAATAAGTGAGCACCCTTGGCTGGATCATTGTTACCCTGTTCATTTAACCTCAGGGGGGTGCACCCCATTGTGTTCATAAAGCTCTGAGGGAACACTCCCTGGCATTTAGTTCTTTCTGCTGCTTTCTTCTCACCAGTGGAAATGTCTGATTTTTCAAAGCCAGGTAAACTGAGAGGTGCAGTTTTAGCAAAAAGCTCAGTTCTCAGATTAGCACACATATCCTAAAGAGTTTTCCTTTGTGTCTGTGCTATAACAAAAGGAACACTCCCTTGCTTTTCAGCCTGAGTGTATTTCACAGCGGGATCACTGTGAATGAAGCTCTGGTTTATTTCCCATGGAGTGGGACACCTTGGGTCATGGAGTTGTCTTTCTTCCTTTCTTCTCGTTGGCAGCTCTTGCGTTCCTCTCTGGAGTGGAACAGGAAGGACTGCAGGGCGGTGGTCCCGTAATTGACTTCCCAGTCAGAAATCAGATGAGGTCAAGATGGCCCCTGTCTTTTTTACTTCCTTGGCCCACTTTTTCCCTGTGTTGGAAACGGTTAATTTTTCTGTGGCAAAGCCTTTCTTTATGATTTCATGCTGGTTGCTGGCATCAGATAGAAAGGTCATGGTTCCTGGAGACCTAGATCAAATCCATGCCCTCTGGGGACTTCGCCTGCCTGCCCCCGGCTCAATGTTCGAGAAATGTGCTAGAACCCAGCCGCAGTGGGCAGCTCTTTGCCTGCTGGTGGCCCTCACTGTGTACCTCCACTCCATGCTATGGAGAAGGGGATGTCTGCCCCTCTCTGGTTTGCCTGTTCCACGTTTAAGCATCTGAAAATCTTCTTCCTGAGCAAGTCAGAATAGTCTCTGTCTTTATGAATAGAGATGTTGTTCGCAGATGACGTTGGTTTTTTCTCTTAGGAGTGCCATGTCTACCTGGTTTCGTCAGGTCCATTTTCTCCTTAGCGTATAACCAAGGAAAAGAGGAGGTGTGAGTGCCTCAGTATGTTAGTCAGTTACAGAAAGAGAACTGAAAAGGTATACATACACCTGGCAATTCACAGAGGAGGTAGCGGGCCGGGGGCATACAGGCTTTATCAGGGAAGTATTTTGTTTCACCAAAATTACTGCATTGTTTGACTCGTTGAAAATGAGAATCTTTTTATTTTACAAAATAAGGTTTTACCTGGATAGAACTTTTAAAAAATCATTTTAATGTTAACTTCAATCTATTGGCCATCCTGCATTCCCTCTCCTTCGGGCATGTTCTCTGTAAGGCAGTGTTTCTTAGCCACTCCGCCCGCTCTGTTTCCAAATATTCCAGGACACCTCTCCCTTCCTCCTGGTGGCGACGGCGGGGCAGAGGGGGAGCGGGGCCGAAATCCTGGCTAATGTGGAAGTATTGCTGTTTCTGCACCGCTTTCAGCAAGGGAAGGCTTCAGTTGGAGGATGGCGGGGTTGCTCTGTAAACAGAGCTGCGGAATCTGTTTTATTTGCCATCATCTTATCCCTGGGCCTGTTTCTGCAGATCTGTGTGCTCAAGGGTGTGACTCCTTCTTCAGAAGCTGTAGTGTGAGCCTCTGCTGAGGGTGACGGGCCTTACAGGAGTGAGCCTGTCCCCATCCGCACACCCGAAATTCAGGAAATGCTTGTGCCCGATTATCTGATTATTTTTCAGATATTCCATGTAAATGGAAATTAAATTTTCAATAAGAGCACTGAATCTGACGGGGTATGATTCGGGAACAAAGCATCACATCAGCACTTGATTTAAGGTCAAATAACCTGACCAGAATCATAGAGAAAATCCCAAATAGTGACATGTCATAAGGCAGCAGGGGCTGCTTTCACAAAGGTCCTTGTTGAATGGATGTGCCTGGGCCTGTGTTACTTAGCTCAGAGGAGGGAAAAGTCCGCAAGTCAGCGATTCAACTGTTGTTAATTCTTATGGGTAGAAAATACACAGAGATCGCGAAGGCGGACACGCGGGCCGCGGCACTTTAATTCCTCCGCCCAAATGGAGCGGCTGCATTTGACGCAGGAGAAATTTTAATTTACCTTTTAGTCGGGAAGCTGAAGAAACAGTCTACTCTGGAGCCATTAAAACTTGGCTCGCTATTTTTCTTTGCTGGCGTTTGTAAATGGAGGTTTTCATAGCGTCCTGGACTGATTTTAGGCTGTATACAGAGAGCCCTGATATCTAATGAAAATGTAATTTGATTTAGAATCAGAGCCGTGTTGAAAATTATTTTAGTAATAAGGTTATCACAGTTATAAATTAATCCTGAAAATCCTCATTTGAGTGCTAGATGGCACCCAAGAGACCATCTGTTTGAACCCCTCTGTGTTTTTTAAAATTGATTTCTGGAAGAACTGTACTGCGAATAAACTCTTGCTCTCAAATCAGGCACCTCTGTATGGAACTCTAATATGCAGTGGTTGCCATTAGGACACACATGGAGTTCCGTAGAAGCCTGTGTAATTAACTCCCTTTAAACCTATTTGGGGAGAAAAGTTATAAGTAACCTTATTATGTTTATCTATACATTTCAGTCATAAATTTTTAGTCTTTCACTTGTATTGGGCTCCATACACATCCAAAATCCCAATGAAATTACTCACACACACATACACACACACACACACATATCTACACTAATAAAAGAGAAACATGCAAATTGGTATGACTCCACTACGCCCACCAGCCAATAAGGATGAGTATGCAAATTAAGCCAACAAAGATGGTGTTAATTTGCATATTCAGATCCAGAGCTAAGACTAAAGGAGACTGAAGACGACTGAAGGACTTGGCTTCTCCGCTGCAGCCGGACCAAAGGCCTGGGTCCCGGGTGCTGGAGGAAAGCTGGTGCCAGCAGCGGGGGGAAGGAAGGCCTATTGTGTGAATCTTTGTGCAACAGGCCTCTAGTGTGTGTATATATATATATAAAGTGTCATAATAGTCATGTGACATAGGCCCTGTGATCATGCCATTTTAAAAACGAAGATACTGAGGTATAGGAATATTAAGTGACTTGCCTTGGGATCAGTGACCTCTGGTTGATGTGGTTAAATGCATTTCCATTCCAGGTCTCAAGCTTTTAATCACTGTTTATGAAACTCTAGCCACGAGCAGTGTCTTTAGATTTTAAAAAATGATAACATTCTGAAAGTGTCAAAATAGGGGAATCAAAGCAGGGGTGAGTGATGCCCTTTCCTGTGGGTTGCGTGCTGAGCCATTCATTCCCCACTGCAGCCTTTGACCTGTCTTTCTCCCAGCGACGTGGGGACTGGAACTCTATGGAACCAGTGGTACTGGCTGCTTGGTGGCAGTTGGATCTTGGGTCACAGTGGCAGCCAATGCTTTTGGGGTCCCCATAGCTGTTGAGATGATACAAATCTGTGCTGTGGAGGTCTGCCAAGTTGGACTCCCGGCTCCTCATTACGGCTCGGGAACTCACACTCTGCGCAAGCCTCCTGCCCTGCAGCGGCTCACATCAGTGCATTGCTATGTCAGGCTGAATAATTCGCAGCATTTAGCACTTAAATTGGCTCATTGCAGACAATCCAATTAGAATAAAGTCTATTATCGTTTTGGTACCTTGGAATGAAATGGAGTGTTTAAGCGATGAACATGCCACGTTGGCTGGCAGTCTCTTCACGTCTAACTCATCTCCGTCTTGCAGGTTCTTCCCGTCTTGCTAAAATGACACCCTGCCTTGGTGCGAGCCATGCATGAGGTTTGGTGACATGGCTTTCTCACCCAGGCTTTTTTTTTTTTTTTTTGATGTGTCCATGTTTGGAGGCTCCTTAGAGCTCGACACACACCTCTCAGGAGCTCTGTTCTATGTCTTGCTAACAAGGGATATTCAGTTAAGGTTTATTTTCAGATTTCAGCCAAGAACCCAAACAGGCATTGATAAAAGACGTAACTGCATCCTGCAACAAGGATGTCATGCTGCATAGAGATCACTAAAATAAGAGTTTAAATTCGGAAGCAGTAATATAGACACTTGTACTGTATTTTCCCCTCTGTGGCTTGGCCAGTAATGAATGAGAGAGGCGAGGAAGCGGGAGGAAGGGCAAGTGTGGTGGACAGACGATCTAAGAAAATGCTACATGGAAAGCACCTGCATTGGGTTCAAGATAGAACGCTGGTCTCTGGATGTGGTCTATTTACGAGCAGAAATTCTGATGTCCGCATAAAAGTGTGGCAATCTGGGGAGACTCGCCCAGAAAGAAACCATCAGCTCTTCTAGTAAAGTGATGTCATAAGGGCACAGGGACATTTGGACTCATAAGGCCTCAAATAAGAAAAGTAACCAATTACTGACTGGAGAATATATTTTTATTTACTTATTTTTAATTGCCCTAAGAAGCATCACAGTACCCTGGAAAAGCATTGGGTTCCAGAACTGGATTTAACATTCATCTCCATTGTTTTCTAGTTGTGTGACATGCCAGCTAGAGAGAGACGTGCCACTGAACTCTTTAGATTTTATCTAAGAGGAATATGACCTCTCCCTGTACAGTAGTAGTGAGGGTAGGAGGTGGTATGTAAATGCCACTTGCATTTAGTAGAATCCATAAATGTTGTCTGTTTATTTCAGCTCCAAGCTCAGAAATCACATGGACAGGAAGGTGCTGGAACAGCTTCCTCTGTTCTGTTGAGATTGTGAAAGGGCTGTGTTTTAATCAGACACCCAGATCGGATTGGAGGGTGGATGGAGGGAAATGCCCTTGCCATTCACTGAATGTGGCAGTGATTGAAACCATCTCTCTCTGCCTCCTTTTCCTTTTTGTCTAACATACGTTTTCTATCACTGGCCAGCGGATCCTCATTGATTTCTTTTACACAGAGTCGAAAAGGCTACCTCATTTCCTGGGGAGAGCCTGGTTCTGTAAATACCCCTATATTTCTCTGTAAAGGCTGTTAATGGCTTCTCCAGGAGAGTCCAGTGGCGCTGGGAATCCCTGCAGTCAGCTCCCACACTGCAGCGGGTGAGCTGGTGGTTAACTTGGTTCTTGGAGGTGAAAATGCCCCTGAGAGGTCGGGACAGTGCTGCGCGAATTCTTGTGATCGCCTGCATGTGAAGTCAGAGGCCTGGACTACAGTAGCCTGGTGCTGTCCTTGGGAGGCACAGCTCTGGAGTTGCAAAAGGGAGTGCTGCTTTTATGGGGCCTCTCAAAGGAGAGTTGCTGTTTTGAAGCCTTAGCTCTGGCTTCCTTTCAGATGATGCACAGAGGGCTGGAGGTGCACATGTGGTCATTTGTGGTTGGACGAATGTGGGGAGTGTTTTGGGTCTTTCCAAAATAAGGATACTACAGAAATACAGGACATCAGGACAATGGTCAAATGGCTATTTTCCGTCTATGTTGCAACTAATGGAAAGGGAATGAAAAGCCAGACATTATCCATTTTCACTTGCCCATGGACCTCCTTATCCACCCATCTTACTGTGGATTCAGCAAGGAGGCCGTGAGACCGAGGTGGCTCTAATGCCTTGGCAGCCTATGGACCAACCCCAACCAAAGCCTGTAAATGCCTCAAGGTTACAAACAAAGGACAACCAGTCACAAACGTGACGGCCAACTAGCCTTTCGGTTTCCTGACTTTGCCTTCACCTTTTCTCTCTAGAAGCCCCTCCCCAGCTTCTGTTGGTGGATTGCTGGGAACCGTTTGGTTTGGTGCTGACCTGTTTAAATCTACCTTTGCTCAAACAAACCCCTCACATTTTGACCACGCTTCAATCTGTCTTTGAACACTACCTACCCACCGTGCGTGAGAAAGCAGCATTTTAAAAACAGAAATGCTTCCAAATTTTGCCTAAAATATGATTGATTGCCCCTGCTTTCCTTCACCATCCCTGATCAGCTCTGCCGCCTGGCCTTAGGGCACAGTGACCCTCACAGAGCCGGCCCTGAGAGCAGTCATCATAGTTACTCTCTGTTACTCTTGCTCCTTACCCCTGAGAAGAAGAAGAAATGGTCAGTCACATGGAGGTGTGGGATCCAGGCACCGCTTAGGGAGTTCTCTTGATTTTTGCTCAGAACAGGAGGAGAGGTGAGTGCGAACCTCCACTGTCCAGCCCCAGGTGGCCTGAGTGTGGGGAACTCTGCAGTAGGAGAGGGAGGCGGCCCCCACATGAGGAGAGGTTTTTCTCAGGAGACGGAGCGTGCCTGCGCTTGTCCCCCACATCTCAGTCCTGGAACAAACCCATCCTCGCTTGTCAAATGTGCTTTCCAGAGTATTTCCAGCTCGGTGTAGGGGAGGACGTGGCCAGAAATCTCCTGTATCCTCCATGATTTTGCATGCTCTTCTCAAATGTGTGAATGCACATGGGTGAGGTTCTGCTGAGTATTTTAAGAAATTTTTAAAATATTTCCCAAATACTACCTATTCCCACATAAGCATAGCCTCCCTCCTTCTCCACCGGAGTGAAATGTTTGCTGTAAATGATGAGCCTACATTGACACATGATAATCACCCAAAGTCCACAGTTTACATCGGGGCTCACTCTCGGTGTTGTACATTCTGTGGATTTCTACAAATGTTTAATGACACATCTTCACCATTATAGTGCCATGCAGAGTGTTTTCACAGCCCTAAGTCCTCTGTGTTCCTCCTGTTCACCCCTCCCGGCCTCCCAAGCCCTAGCAAACCTCTGATCATTTTTATGATGGCCATAGTTTTGCCTTTTCCAGAATGTCAGATAGTTGTAATTGTACACTATATTGCCTTTTCAGAGTGGCTTCTCTCACTTAATAATATGCATTTAAAGTTCCCCCATATTTGAAAGAAGACATAAGGAAAGCCAAGAGACATATGAAAAGATGCTCAGAGTCACTAATCATCAGAGAGATGCAAATCAAAACAATAATGCGGTACCATCTCACACTTGTCAGAATGGCTATCATCAACAAATCAACAAACCACAAGTGCTGACAAGGATGTGGAGAAAAAGGAACCCTCATGCACAGCTGGTGGGAATGCAGACTGGTGCAGCCACTGTGGAGAACAGTATGGAGTTTCCTCAAAAAAATTAAAAATGGAACTCCCATTTGACCCAGTGATCCCACTTCTAGGAATATATCCCAAGAAACCAGAAACACCAATCAGAAAGGATATATGCAGCCCTATGTTCATAGCAGCACAATTCACCATAGCTAAGATTTGGAAGCAGCCTAAGTGCCCATCAGCAGATGAGTGGATTAAAAAACTGTGGTACATCTACACAATGGAATACTATGCTCTGATTAAAAAAAAAAGAAGGAACTCCTGCCATTTGCAAAAACATGGATGGAACTGAAGAGCATTATACTAAGTGAAATAAGGCAGTCAGAGAAAGGTAAATATCACATGACCTCACTCATTTATGGAATATAATGAACAACATAAACTGATGGAAAAAAAAACAAATCCAGAGATAGAGAAGCATCAAACAGACCATCAAACCTCAGAGGGAAGATAGGGGAGGGGGAGAGATCAACCAAAGTTCTTGTATGCATGCACATAAGCCTAACCAATGGACACAGACAACAGGGGTGGGGGGGAGCAGTGAGGGCATGAGTGGGGTGTGGGGAAGGCAAAGAGGCGATAAGGACACATATGTAATACCTTATTCAATAAAGAAAAAAATAAATAATCAAGCTCGTCCATGTCTTTTCATGGCTTGATAGTTCATTTCTTGTTAGTGCTAACTATTATTTCATTGTCTGAATAATGTATTCTGTCATTCACCCAGTGAAGGACATCCTGGTTGCTTTCTGGTTTTGGAAATTATGCATGAAGGTGTCATAAACATTTGTGTGCAGGCTTTTGTGTGGACATAGCTTTCCATAGTGTGATAGTTGGATCTTATGGTAAGAGTATGTTGAGTTTTGTAAGAATCTGCCAACATGCCTTCCAGAGTGGCTATATTCATTTGCCATTCCCACCAGCAATGAAGGAGAGTTCCCATCTCCACATCTGTGTCAGCATTTGTTGTTATCAGGGTTTCTATTTTGGCTGTTTTAATAAGTGTATTTGCTGAGTGTTTTGATAAATGCATTCCATTTAAGTTAGACATATTAAGATAATTATGGCATTTTAAGATGGAAAGAGGGAAAGGTTGGTAAAAGGTACAAACTTTCATCTAGAAGATGAATAATAGTAAAAAATTAGATGTAAGTTTTAACATTTTAAAAATAAGTGCATTTTTTAAACATTGGGGTGCTATTTATTAAAGAATAGGTAATACTTAAAGAAGTATAGTGACAGTTAATAAAGGTTAATTTTGAACTGATGGCATTTTAGATTTGGTGAATTATGATATTTTTCTCTGGCATCTTCTGTTCAATTATAAGCCCCCTTCCACATCCCCACTGCCCTGAAAAAAAAGAAAAGAAAAGCGATCTTCTATTCCATTGAACACCGCAAACCTCGGAGTACAGCAGGCAACTTGATGTTACAGCACACTGAGAAGGTCTTGTTACAGTAAAATAATTAAGAGTTGATTCCTTTTTTTTTTGTCTTTTCACTTTTATCCCTCCCTCCCTCCCTTCTTCCCTCTTCCCTCTCTCCCCAGACAGTGTACTAATTTGGTTTCGGGAAAGTGTCATTTACTTTTGTGCTTTTAGTTTAACCGTAGAATGCTATAAAAAAGCTGGATGAAAATAAAATCTGATGAAACTAAAGTAGCGAAGGGATGAGAAGGTATGTGGGTGTTACAGAGGGGAGTGGAAACATCTGAAATGGCAAATGGCACATTGGAAGATCTTGCCTCACCCAGGGATATTCCTCGATTCTGTACTTATAGGTCAGAAAGTTGGCTTCCTTCCACCAAGTCTTTATGGAAAGCAGAAAGCAGAGTGCACGGGCACTGAGCTCAATTATAACATACCTTAACATTCACATGTCACTTCATTTTGCCTCTGTGTGGTTAGCATGATAAATTAAGCACTCAGACCTGTTTTCAACTGTATCAAGCATGAATATAGATTCATTATTAAAAAAGCTCTTTCTAAAATGCAAACTGCAGTAATTAGATGCTATTTCTGAGTTAGTAGGCGTGGTCTGCTGCTGAGTGGCTCCGTCCTGGGCATAGCACACTGCCTGTCAGCTAGGGTGATACCAACACCGTAATGGACTGGACTGGGCTAAAATTTACTTTGCACATAATTCTTGAAACCGTTCCTTTCCTAGATCACTCTCCTGCATGTTCATCTGGAAAATTTTCTGTTATTCTACTAACATTTCATGAATGTTTGTGCCATAATGCGAGGCAAACAAGCTTTGGGCCTTATGGGGTATGTGGGCTGGAGTGGGAGATGGGTGAGAGCGCTGGGCACAGAGAGGGGTTCACAGGGAGGGAACCGGGGCACGGAGGTGAAGATCCTCTCTGGTGAAGGAGTGTGTGTGTGTG